>JBBPML010000517.1:0-15118 GCA_038090275.1 Austroboletus novae-zelandiae
CATCCGACAACGGAACGGCGTGCATGTTTTTCAGCGCCTTCAGAACTGGTTCGTAGGCGAATAAAGCGGTGTCTATCTGAAGCAACTGGATCTGAACGGCAGTGCTTAAGCGAAGGAGTGCTTTAGAGGTGCTTGCTTCTCCTTCCAGCTGTAGGACGACCTCGGGGGGTCTCTTGGCAAGCAAATCGACGACACGGAAAACGGTAGCGAAGCATACGATGTTTCCATCGGCGATGAGACACGCGAGGGTTTGGTTTCTGAAAATCTTGGACCCAGCAGTGTCATCCGTGAGAAACTCCTTTCTATCTTTGAGCTCCTTCTTCGCCTGAAGCTGCGGAAGATCCCGGTGACACCGAAGGACGAGCCCCCAACGCGTGCCTCGATCCTGCGAGCCGGTGTATATATCAATCATCGAGAGACCCTGGGTGTAGAAACCGCGACTTTGTCCGGGCTTCTTCTTCTGTGCGATCTGAAGTTCTTCGCGCATTTCGTACAACATATCTTCTCTGAGCATGCGGTAAGAGTTGTCTAGATAATCTGCAATGCGAAATTCGGAAACATCCGGGTCATCCAAGACAGAGGCTGGTCTGATAAAAGCAGGTTTGGTGCAGAGAATCTCGTCTGCAGTCGGGAGAATGGAAATGTCACGGAAATTGGGGAAGTCATTGTCGTGTCGGCCGCCAGGGCTATACGAGCCATAACCGCTGCCAGAAGCAAATGTATCGAGGACATGCTTGATGTGGTGGGCGACTTCCCGGATGTCGTGCTGAGAGGATTCAAGAAGCCTGCCGATGACAGATGGGTCCTCCGCCAGCTTTCTGTACGGGGTGGGATCACTGTCCTTGACGATGATGAGCTTGTCCAAAACTTTGGCGAAGACAAGCTGAGCTTTCTCCGTCAACGTTCCCTTCTTAAACTCCAGCGCAAATTGATTCCAGAAGATTGGAGGTTCGACAATGGCGATGAGGACATGGTCTAGTATGCCTCCACCGAGATCTGTGGCGCGTAACAAGTATTCGAGAGTGATTGCTCCGTTGCCGTTGAGGAAGGAAAGAGAAAGATCGAATCGCATAGCATTCTTGATAGCACCTAGTCCACTTGGATTCGACACGAGAGAGTCCAAGCACTTTGCTGGATCCTCTTGAGCAGAAATGGCCTCGAGGAAGATGCGGGAACTGACAGGTTCCACGCGGGCTCTGCCGTGGATAACATCGTGGAAACGTTTGTTGAGCTGGTTGGTGCGATTCATGGGAGAGAAGAAGACGTCGAAGGTTTGCTCAGCTGAGCAGGTTTTTGAGGATTCGATCGAGTACGCAGGAAGTTCAACAAGAGGTCTCAAATAGGAAGCCACATATAGTAGTTCCTACAAGAAACTTCCCGTTTACTCGACTCGTTCCCACAAAGACCGCTCTGTATGCAATACTAATCTCAAAAACGTATCTCTCTACTCGCTGCAGCTGGGAAACCGGTCAGAACGAATTCTCGGTCTGTAGGACCAGAATAGCAGTTACTGTGACCGTCCACTTGACAAAAGAAAATATGCGTACACGGTATCAACTTGCTCGCGGCTCAGCAAGGACGCAAGCAAGTATTATCCCAGCCCGCCCGTCAATCCCGTCAACAAAACGGCGTGGCAGCAATGAGACCACCCTCCCGAGGCCCCAAGCACGTCGTCGACGACCTCACCAAACCCAACAGAATACTTGGCGATCGAGTTTCCGATTCCAGTTTTCGGATCGGGCGCAGACAAGGGATATGCATAGGTGTCAGTTGAATCAGGTAGCTGCCGAGCTGCCGAAGACGCAGTTCTTGAGGACGTGGACGACAAGCTGTATGCGATATGTACAGCTGATAGAATTGCATCCATAAAGAAGAGACAAACCTTGCTCAAATACATCTACATCGACTTGGATGGGCTTGCCCGAATGGATGTCTATCGCATGCACCAGTAACCGATTCTTGACATCAGTTTGAGTCCAGGTCACCGGCAGTGAGATGTCGATGCCAGCCTTGATGCTCGTCTCCAGAGATGCGGCTGAAACGATCTCAAAGTGACGCGTGTATTTCATTGTTTACTGAGAACAAGTCGATTTCTTGAATACGACGCCTTCGACAACTTGGACATGGAGACGCACCGCACATATTTGACATGTCAAAGTGAATTGACCATCGTCCAGGAACGCAATCTTGTTGGGGAGTTGTCTCCTTTGTGGAACACGATGTAGAAGAGCAGGCGTTGGAAACAAGCACGAGCGGGGGTCCGAATTTACGACTCCGAGTGTCTGCGGCACCCGCACGCCTATCGCCCGTCAGGCTACGTCTCCGGTGGCCCGCAGTCCGACCCAATCCTCGGAGAGGAGTGTCAGACGGACAGGCAAACGGGCTCGGCAGCCCAAACACAATGATTCAGACCGACTGCGGCGTAGGTTGGTTTCAATCGCGAATGTATTCAGACAGTTGTACCGAGGCAACGTCCGTTTCGTTTGCTAAACCAGAAGACTTTGCGTGAAACTTCCAAGTTCGATCAACCGGCGTTTTGCTTGAGGACTACACGAGGCAAAACCTTAACATTCGGATTCTCGCGGGTGGACATGCGGTTCCTTGAACCTCTACCATCCCCCTGACAGACGCCCCCATGAATCCTACTCTCCATTCTACCCGGGTTTCCAAGCTGAAAAAGCGGTTCCTCGATGTTTTGTCTGGCTCAGTCAAACTTGAGCCTCGTGGGGCTGTTCTTTTCTTAGAAGGCCTCTGCGCCCAGGACGACCCAGTGCTATGCTTGGGAGCGGTCACCGACAGCGTTCATGGTCTGCCGTCCTTTCAGTCCGCAATGCAATCTGACCTGTCCGTACAATTTGTGAACGGATTGGGTTCCACCGTCCTCGACTATCTCCTCAAAGCTTCCGATGTGGGTGGCGACGCCCTGGACAATTTGTTGTTCCAATTGGTGGAACCACCAATTTTTTGGGGCGTCTTTGTTCGCGCTTTCCAGCAGGGCGTGTTGAGCGAAGACGCTCAATTGGTCTTTGCTAGAACGCTCTCTCGACTTCTCACGTTAGAAGGGAGGGACACCTCTCCCTACCGAGACATTGCAACCCAACCTGCCGTCCAAGAACGCCTCGACACGTCAGCCAAGCATGAAGTCAGAGAGATGGGTCATCTCATCAAACACATCCTTTCCAGTTCTACGACAGCACGGGATGCCGTCTATGGTCCTGGCGGACGTCATGATAACGACTTTGCGGACTTCCGCGACATTGCCATCCTCCCCACCGCTGACGAAATCTTGTGTCAGAAACCCCCCTTCCTCCGCACAGCATTCTACGACGACCTAGATGTGTCAGAAAATCCTGTCGAAGATTACCTGGACAATACCTTTCGCATGCTCCGTGAGGACATGGTTTATGAAATCCGCCAAGAAGCGCAGACATTTCTACAGAAGAACGGAAAGCGTCGTGGTTTCCGTATTGACGGAATATCTATGGTCGGTATTCATACCGGGAAGGAGAGGGATCGCCGAACTTGCTGGGGAATCAAGCTACAGTGCAACGAGGACTTTCGCCAGCTTAAGAGTATGGAAGACGAACAAGCTCGGCTGAAATTTCTTACACGGGATCCCCATGGCTCGAAGATTCTGAGGCACCAGTCTCTATTCTGCCTCACTTCTGGAACGGATATCATCGGCTTTGGGACAGTGATTCGTGTGGAGGAACTCCTTTCCAAGAAACCACCTGTGATCGTCCTTCAACTAGATGGCGATGCTAGCATCAGAAAGACCCTCGCTTCTCTCTGCGCGACTAGGAACGTGCAACTTATTCATATGAACGCTGCAGTGTTTTCTTTCGAGCCGGTTCTCACCTCCCTTAAGACATGTTCTGTTCCCCTCTCCGATGAGATTTTGCTCTGGAATCTGGAGTCGTACTTGTCACTAGAGCATTCGTCGAGAAAACCGGGGTTGTGCAACATAGCCAACGCGCTCACCTCCAATCCTTCTACGGAGCTTAATAGTTTATTGAACCTCCCCAAATCCATTCGTCTTGACGAAGCTCAGGCAAAATCCCTAGTTTCAGGACTTCAACAACGCGTATCATTGATTCAAGGGCCACCGGGTTAGCATGATCGTTGTAATTTACTCAGGTCTCTCATCATCTTCGGCAGGAACTGGCAAGTCATTCATTGGTGCTATTCTTGCGAAAGCAATACACGACAAAACCGCGCAAACGATTCTCGTCGTATGTTATACGAACCATGCGCTCGATCAGTTTATCTGTGACCTTCTCGAGTATGACATACCCGAGAAATCCATCGTCCGCCTCGGTGGTCGTCCAAACCCTTCAACAGATCATCTATCCGTCCATAAGCAGCCCCGCGGGCGGCCTAACTACGATTGGAGTAAGATCGACGACTTGAAAAGGGGAGCTTCAGAACGCGAAGCTGAACTCCGCGCTGACTTCAACGCGCTGCTGGATGCCGATAATAGCAATTTATTGAAGCACCTAGAGGTTAATCATAGCGAATTTTCCGACGCATTCTACGTACCAGTGGAGACCGAAGACGGAATGACACGCGTTGGGCCAAACGGACAAGACATTGATCAAAAGTATCTCTTCTCGCGTTGGATAATGTGTCAAGACGCTGGCGTATTAAATGACGAACTTCATGTGCGAGCGTCAGCTCATATTTGGAATATGCCCCGTTCTGCCCGTCGGGATTTGCTGGACAAATGGCGACAAGAAATCGTCGCTGAAAAATTATCGTCGATATGCGACAATGGAAGGAAGTACAACGAACTTCAACATGGCCTACAGCGAGAATTTGCAAGTTCGATGGTGTCCACTTTGAAGCAGAAGAGGATCATTACCTGTACGACCACTGGGGCGGCCATTTATGCCAAGACGATCGCCCAAGCTGCACCTGACGTACTCCTCGTGGAAGAAGCAGGCGAGATCCTCGAATCTCACATCTTGACTGCGTTATCGTCCAAAGTCGAGCAGATGATCCTCATCGGCGACCACAAGTACGCGTACTACCTCGTTCGGTTTTCCCTAACACGAACGTCCTTCTTACAGACAGTTGCGGCCCAAAGTCAACAATTATCAGTTGACCGTCGAAAAGGGCGAGGGATTTTGCTTGAACCAGTCGCTTTTCGAGCGTCTCGTTCTCAAGGGCTACCCACATGAGACGCTTTCCATGCAACATCGCATGCGGCCCACCATCTCTGCCTTTGTCCGCGAACTCACTTACCCAGAGTTGAAGGACGCTCCCTCGACGTCTGGGCGCCCCGACATCCGCGGAGTACAATCCAATATCGTATTCGTAAACCACTCCCATCCTGAAGACGACAACGCGCTCGTTGGAGATCGTGCCGACGGCGGTACCAAGACGTCAAAGCAGAACCAATACGAGGTGGAAATGGTCCTCAGGATCGTACGCTACCTCGGACAACAGGGGTATAAAAGCGAGGACGTCGTCGTCCTCACGCCGTATCTCGGTCAACTTCACCGGCTACGCGATGCATTACAGCGCGAGAACGACCCCATCCTCAACGAGATGGACGCGATGGATCTGGCTCGCGCTGACCTAGGCTCCTTTGCGACGTCGGGGGCCAAAGCCAAGAAAAACAAGATACACTTGGCGACGATCGGTACGTGACCATGCCTACACACAAAAACGACGTTTCGAAAATCCTCTCCCACAGACAACTACCAAGGCGAGGAAAGCAACATCGTGATCGCGAGTCTGACGAGGTCCAACAAAACGAATGCGATAGGTTTCATGAACTCTCCCGAGCGTCTCAACGTTCTCCTCTCACGGGCCAGAGACGGCCTCATCTTGATCGGAAACTCTCAAACGTTCCTGAACTCCAAGTCAGGGGGTGCGCTCTGGAGGCGGTTCTTTGCCCTCGTCGACGACGGCCAGTATGCGTACCCTGGGTTTCCGGTCAAATGTGAGCGGCATCCTGACTGTAAGGCTTTACTCGCGCGTGCGAGCGATTTCGACAACCATTGTCCGGATGGTGGATGTACAGCACCTTGGTGAGTGACCATGAGTTGGACGCCTCCCTGGGATTGACCTGACGTTGACCCTGTTCATAGCGGATTCACGCTTGCCTGTGGGCACACGTGCTCGATGAAATGTCATCCTCAGCGACCATCTGCACTGCATGACCCGCACGATATATCAGAGTGCAAACATAGGATGATCGCCAAGTGCTTGGCGGGCCACCACACGATTTCCTGGGAGTGTCGTCAAGGCCAGCCTGTTGTCTGCGTGTTCTGTGCCAAGGAGGCTCGACGTCTCGAAGAGATCGCTCGGCAGGATATGGAGGCACAGAAAAAGCGGGAGGAGGCCGAGGCCGAGCACCTCCGTCGCAAGGCTGAGCTAGAGGCCCAGTTGCAAGCAGAGCGGGCGGCGGCGGAGGAACAGCGCAGGCTCCAGGAGGAACGCGAGGCGCGCATGCGGGAAGAACGGGAGCGAGAAGAAGAGAGGATACGATGTGAGAGGCAGAAGGCGGAGCTCGAAGTCAAGTTTCGGGCAGCACAGGCAGCGGCCGAGGATCGGCAAAGAATGCAGGAGGAGAGACGTAGGACAGAGCTTGCAGCCAGATTGCAGGCAGCGCGGGTGGCGGCCGAGGCGCAGAGGCAGCGCGAGGAAGAACAGAAGAGGGAAGAGGAGAGGAAGAGAGAGGAAGAGAGGAAGCTGCTTCAGCTTCGTCAGGATGCCCTTGAAAGATACAGGGAAGAAGCGCAAGAGGCTGAAAGACGGAGACTAGAGGAAGAACGTGCTGCTGCCGAGAGGCGAGCCAGGCTGATCGCCGAGCGGCGCCGAGAGGATGATCGTGCGGTGGCAGTTGCTCGCGCCAAAGAATACAACCAAGAGAGGAAGTCAGAGACAATGGCGCAAGTCTATTATGATTCCCTGGTGAAACAAGCACGAGAAGACGCAGAAAGGCGCCGGAAAGAACGAGAACTTGCTGAAGCCAAGAAACGAGCGACGACTGAGCCTTCGAGTTGCACCATTCAATGATATTTTGTACGTGACTCACGCCTGGACTTCCAGCTTTGAACGAATGTAGGATAGAACTTTAGAAACAATTCAAGGGTTTTACAGATCGTGCAAAATTTAGCATTGAACGTTGGAAACATGGCGATGGTAATGATAAAAATCCCAGTCGTTGAGAGTGGAAGGTTCGATAGGTGTGCGACCCAGTGCGAGTGTGCGCGACGGCCAGCCGAGCGACTGGGAACACAGCAAAGTCAATCAGCATGTCGTCGTCCAGAATAGTATCCGAATCCTGCCATTCGCCATGCACCGAGGGCATTTGGACACTGAAATGTTCCAGTTGCATTCCTTGTTGAGGTGAATAAACAGCCTGAGGGGGTAAGGGTAAGTACTAAGTGGTCAGCACGAGTAAAATTCTAGGCTACCTGCTGTTCGTCGAGTCGCGGGGAATTTTTCGCACATGGGCCTGAGCCAATCCGGAAGAATCTCTCCAAGTGACCAACATGGGAATTTCAAGCATGTTCATGTCTAGATTCAAGGCCAGATGTTCGACGGTGCATCTTAAACACGTCTCCAGCCCAAGGCAATCCTCATTTTCCTAACCCAAGTGCTTGGTGGGCTGGCAAAGGGGTACGATGTGAAAATGCGCCCTGTTTGCAGGAGTTCACTCATGGAGAACGCCCCCTTCTTCGCCGTTGTTTATCAGTTATTTGTTTATCATACTTTGACGCTGGTGATGCTTATCTCTGTCGCCTCGATCCTTAAGGCTTCTCCGTGTACCCTCCTCGTTCGTGGACTCCTCTGGGATAGTGAACGTGTATGAAGATAGATTCACGATCGGGGAATGTGTTTGAGTGTCACGGGCACGGTGACGGAGTGAGCGGACGAGACCGCGAACTGGGAAACGAGCGCGACGAAACACGAATGAGAGGTGCCAATAACTGGCGTTGTTACTACGAGGGAAATACAAAGCCCCGAGCCAAGTGATATAGGTTTGTACCGAGTCCACTCGAATCCGAATTACAACGATAAGTAAATACGAGCGAGAACACGATACAGGCACGAGTGAGAGAATGAAATAGAAGTGCCCGTTTTACAAAGAGGCCGTGACAAGTGTCAGAATCGGTGTGGGGCAAGGTGTTAGCCTTGACCCTCACATTGAGCCACATCCGACCTCATAGACTCACGTGTCATTTTTTGATCGGAGATGATCGATACGTGTTTTCAAGGAATGCGTTGCTGCCACCGCGGAATTTAACCCTTCATGCGAGGTTTTTTTGGGTCGTTATCTATGGGCGTGACTTTAAACTGAATGACCACGTCCAAGTAGGTGATACACACCTCTGTCGCGAGCTATGTTACTGTAGGAGGAACCCCCATCGAGCGTGGAGTTGGCTCCGGGCCCCGCGGCGAAAAAGAAGCTAATGGAACTCGCACCAGGGGCTAAGTAGAGGGAGTGCTTACTTAGATTGGCATCCATGACAGTCGCCGTCGGTATCATCCATGCGCCCATTCTAAATATGAACGTAAAGCCTACCAAACCCGCCAGAACTCCTGAAACCCATCTGATGGAACTCGCCCAAGGCGCAAACTTTGCTTTACCAGTTTTCGGATCCAGTTGAAAGAGCCCTGATGCCAAAGGGATCATACTCGATCCGCTAAGGCACAGGTTTCAGACCATACGTGTGTATATTTTTGCAATCAGTCATCTGAGGGTGTGGGAGGAGGCTCGAGCTCTTACGGTCCGACCCTTTCCCCCCACATATACATGGTACCGTTGGTGATGAATCTAATGATACAGTTACAAATTGATCTGTCGTCGGTTTGAGCGTGCCACCAACAGCAATATCGAGTAAAGGGCTGCTGTATAGTCAGTTAACGTTCAATCTAATCAACATTCCGTATGTGTTCGCTTCACGGGTCAATTGATCCTGTCGTTGGCCATACGATGTCAGTGTCAGTGTGGTGGGTACGTTTTTATCTCATGTCCTTCAGCTCTTGACCCAAGGTCACCAGGGTGGTGGGTGGAATTGATCATCAGCTCACCCCGATCATGGGGTAAGCGTCGTTGGCGTAACGTTGGTGCCCCACGGTGGTGTGAGTCGCGCGTAAAGTGGAATTGTCCTCCGGACCTGTCAGCAAAAATGAGTTGGTCTGCAAGAGTCGGTAAGCTGCATGTGTTTCAGACAAGAGACGACGAGGCGACGGACGGTCGTTGAGACGATGATGATGTGAAAATGACTACCTTCCGGAATGAAAGGAAGTGTCCGAGTATGTCTGACTCGACCCAGCAGGTTGGAATTCTCACGCTTGACAAGCTTACCGGCTATAGCGGCTTGTTTCCCGGAGTCGGATGACCGCACTCTCAACATCAATCGATCATTCGTCGGACACAAATGTCGTATCGACATTGTCAGCGACTTCGTTCGCTCGGTTATAAACGCCCTGGCAATGTGCATTTCTGCATCCAACACCTCCGCTCATGGCTCTCCACTTCCCTCCTCTCGACTACTCCCACCAGTTCGCCGACCTGATCAACTTTCACATCGAAAGAAATCCCACCGTTCCAGCCTTTGCTTATCTGAACGAGAATGCTCTGACTGAAATCTCTCTTCTCGAATTCGGTCGAGCTGCTCACCGAGTCGCTCATGCTCTTCGTCCCTCCCGCCAAGGCAAAGATGGCGAAGTGGTCATGATCATTGCCAACACCGACACACTCTTGTACCATGCCATTGTCTCCGGCTTGTCCGTCGCTGGGTGGATCGTACGTCATGTCTCACATTTTGAGGGTCCTCCGCTCAATTTCCGTTCTAGCCATTCCCGGTCTCCCCCAGGAACTCGGGTCCCGCTGTAGTTAGCATGATGGACAAAACCAAGTGTACGCGTATCGTCACGCTTGATCACGCGCATAAAGGCCTTATCGACGCGATCCGACGGGAGCTCGATGGCTCCCAGCTAACCGTTTACGAAGTCCCTACGTTGCACCACACTTTCCCAAAGCTTGGACGCGAAGTCGCAACTGATGCTTTTGTTCCATACCCCCCTCCCGTTGATCATCCAGACTGGGATTCCCCTGCTCTCTATATACATTCATCTGGTAGCACCGGGTTCCCGAAGCCCATTGCTCACTCACACAGACTCCAAATTGAGTGGATGACGCGAGGTGTGTGTGTTGCACATACACGGCTGACGATATCCTCACTAATCATCTGTAGTTTTCGCCCGAGAGTGTGCTGCATTGCCTTCTCCGCGCAGAATCGCTCTCATGTCTCTTCCCGCATTTCACGTATTCGGTTTGGCCATGGGCCTTTATGGTCCGATAGCATGCCTTACCACCAGTGTGGTCTTTTCCCCGCATACAGAAAATGATCCACATGCACAACCTGTTATACCGACGAGCGACAATTTGATCGAGATATTAAGAAAGGTGCAATGTAATATCTTTACGACCGTCCCCGCGTTCCTTGAACAGATGGCCGCATCAGACGAGGCTATTCAAGTACTGAACAAGATAGACCGCATTGTACGTGGAATTCGACGCAGCTGACTTTGCCTGATACTTAATATCTATAGACGTTTGGCGGTGGTCCTCTACCTGTCAAGTCCGGCGAGAAGCTGTGGACCGCCGGTATAAAGTTTGCCAGTGCTTATGGGGCGACTGAATTCGGAGTCCCAGTCGCAATCGCCACCAAGGAAGATGCTGCAGAAGGTGATTGGATGTGGATGCGTTTCTCAGACCCCTGGAACATCCGATGGGTTCCACAGGGCGATGATACATACGAGCTGCAATTTTTGGTGGGACGATCTCCAACCTGGTGCATAATTTCACCTTGCTGATTCGCCCCATAGCGGACTGAAGGTCTAGAACTCGCAGTAGAGAATATATCTGATACGAGAGGATACGCTACATCCGATATCTTCGTGAAGCATCCAACCAAGGACGCATGGAAAATGTAAGTTTCGATTGCCTCTCTCACCCTAGGAATAGCGGTATTCATATTTCTTGGCGACAGCATTGGACGGGTAGACGATGTCATCATACTTGCTTCTGGAGAGAAGACGGTACCTGCCCCCATGGAGAGCATTATAGGTTCCTCCCCACTTGTGCAGGGCGTGGTCATGTTTGGGCGAGAACGAAACCAAGTTGGTGTTCTAATCGAACCTCGGGAGGATCACGCCGTCGATGTCAATGACGAGAAAGCAGTCGCTGAGTTCAGGAATCAAATATGGTATGTAGTCTCACATATGAGGGAAACATGTTAACGGGCGAATAACAGGCCCATCGTTGAAGAGGCCAATAAGCCATCTCCCGCGTTTAGTCGTATTTTCAAGGAAATGATTCTGATCGCGAAGGTCGATAAACCCATGTCACGTGCTGCCAAGGGTACTGTTCAACGTAAAGTAACACTCAAGAATTACGAAGCAGAGATCAACGCATTGTGAGTTCATGAGGCACTTCGTGAGTGGACATCGACGTTTGACTCTCGAAGATATGATACTGTAGAAGCGAGTGCGGCAGGTCCAGATGGCCTGGCTGCACCTTCGGCGTGGACAAGCGATATGCTCGGAGAATGGTTACTGGAACACGCTCGTACCATCAACGAGGAGCGTGATATCGATCCTCATGCTGACCTGTTTGCTCAAGGCTTCGATAGGTGCGTGGTCCAACGAAATTGTTAATGGACCATGTCTCTGAATATTTTTCCTACAGTCTGAGTGTCACATATCTTCGCAATAGGATAGTGGCTGCACTGCGAAAATCGCCTGACCCGGAGGTCAAGAAGACTGCCTCACATATTCCTTCCAACATCGTGTTTGCAAACCCGACCATCGTACAGCTCGCTTCGAGTATCGCCGCTCTCGTGAGCAACGACGCTGCTGGTCAAGCAGTTGATATTGTAGAACAACACAAGAAAGCTATCAACGCGATGATCGAGAAGTACTCTGTCAACTTCAACGGCCCTGCCGATGGTGTGTTACCCAGCAGTCACACGATCGAACCTGCCGTCGTGTTGATCACCGGCACCACGGGTGGCCTGGGATCATTCTTGCTCTCAGAGCTTCTCAAGAGTCAAGCTGTTGAACGCATCTTTGCCTTCAATCGACCCTCTTCTTCGAAATCGATTGAGCAACGACAAAAGGCTGCTTTCAGCGACCGTGGACTCGACGTCGATTTGTTGGATACACCCAAGCTCGTGTATGTGGAAGCGGACGCATCTCAGAACAAGTGTGGACTGTCGCCAGAGCAGTATGAAGAAGTGAGTATCCATATGCATTCTTTCTGACCCAAGACACCATGTTTACACTAATCTTAGGTCAGGAACTCCGTGACGGTGATCATACACAATGCATGGCGCCTCGACTTCAACTTGGCGATCTCTTCATTCGAGGACAGTATCCGAGCATCGCGAAACCTTGTCGATCTCGGCCTTGCCTCGCGCCAGAAGGAACACCTGCGGTTCTTGTTCACGTCTTCTATTGGTTCTGCACAAGGATGGAAGAACGCGGACGGACCGTTCCCGGAGAAAGTGCAGTTCGATCCTACTGTCGCGGTCGGAGCAGGCTACGGTGAGGGCAAGTATGCCACTGAACGGGTGAGTAGTCAAACTGTGATTTCGATCTCCCGAGACGATTGGCCATTTCGATAGATGATCGTGAAGAGTGGATTACATGCGACGTCGCTGCGGATTGGCCAGATTGCAGGTGGACACGGTGGTTCCTGGGCGACGACGGACTGGTTCCCGATCATTGTGAAGTCGAGTGTGGCACTCGGCGTGCTCCCCGAAAGCGCTGGTGTAAGTGATCTCGAACCTTTTTGCGTGACCAATGCGGTACTCATCACTTTCTTTGCAGGTCGTGTCGTGGCTCCGCGAGGAAGAAGTTGCAGCTGCTATTCTTGAGGCGGCATTTGCCAAGGAAGCGCCGCCTCCCGCGCTCAACATCGTTAACCCGCAAAGTGCACCTTGGGCGCAGATCGTGTCATTCGTGCGACGTGCGATTATCCGGCGCAAGGTACTCGGAAGCGAGGAAGACAGTCACACCCTACCGATCGTACCGTTCGGTGAATGGTTCTCGTTGTTGGAAAAGAAGGCAGAGAACGCGTCTGAGGATGATTTGGTGAACATCGTGCGTAATTTTGCGACGTGCTACTTTGAGGAATCGGTGATTCACATGATTGGATAGCCCGCGATCAAATTACTCGAATTTTTCCGTACGCTGGCGCAGGGCGATCAAGCGATCCGAACGTTACCTGGGACCGTACGCACAGAAGCGGCGGGGATGACCAACTTTGGGACGAGCGAGGCGCAGCGGATCAGTTTGACGATGGAAAACATGCAAGCAATTGGAGAGGTCGAAGCCGATGCATGGGTGGGGTATTGGATATCGAAAGGTGCTTTCTAAGAACCAGCAACTTCAAGGGTGTCGCCGACGTGTAAAATGATAACAACTACAATGTTTTGTGTTCCTTGGAAGTTCTTCTACAATTCCGATGCTTCGTGGTGAACTATGTATGTGCTATACTACATATTTGTGTATTAGAATGTAAATAATAGGAACTATCACTCATCGAGGAGAGGGCAATCTGACTGACGTTGACTGAAATTTTGGAATGTTTGATGATGAGGCTGTCTCAGAGAATGGATGGAGTTGAACCGCCGGTATCATAGGTCCCAACAAATGTGAGAGGATCGCCTTCAAGAGTCATTAATTCATTAGGCTGATTTGGATCGAAGTCGATTTGGACACTGAAGTTCTTCCTCAGGCAAAAAGCGAAATCCGCTTTCAGTGTGACAACTTCCAGCGCTGAGTGCTTTCTCTTCGATTTGAGCTCGATTTCGACTGTCAATTTCGCCAAGTTACTTTCAGTAATAGTCAGCCCGTTGTAAATGCTAATTAAACAACAATGGATGGCAAGCCGAGCGCCCGAGGCATGGTACTCTTTGGACCCCGCTGTCGACCTAGTCAAATCTTTGAGCCTCCTCCGAGTCATTGCAGCTACGTTGTGTGGGTTAGATGATATTTGATTTGTTTGAGCTACCGATCCTTTGAACAGATCTAGGACCTGAGGTGTCTGCCTCCTTCATAATACCTCAAATTCCCCCATATCGTAATGTCAGACTTGGAGTGTGACTTGGAGGTGAAATCTGCCCCTTCCCTGTCGGTTGATTCACTACTTCATGATGCTCATAAACTTTGCGGACGGTTCAAGGAAAGAGAACTGCTAGACCTGGAGGGTGCCCTTCGTCTCGCACACCGTGCATTGGAACTTTACCTTTCTGAGCATTTCGACCAGCTCAGAAAACTTTCTGATTTGGAAGAGGGAATCGGAAGCAACCACATCAGTCGCCTTGGCCAGGTCCGAATCTGTGACCAGCACCTTCGAAACCGGCGACCGCTCCGACAGCTTGTAAATCGGTTTTTGGATCAGCGGCATCGAAGGGAGCTGGACTGTTTTCGGGGGGGCGGGAGCGTCTAGCGGTGCAGGTGCACCTCGCCGTAGAAAGGTCTGGTAGTCTCAGCTGAGCCGCAGGAGCGATTCGCGCGCCAACACGTTCCACGACAAAGGGCTGAATTTCAGGTCCGAAAAGAGTGCTGTTCGACGAGTGGCGCTCGCAGGCGTCTTGTCTGAAGCAACATCTCGCAGTTCAGCGTAAGCAAAGTAGAGGTAGAGTGAGTCCATGGACGTGATGCCCGAGACGAGCGTCACGTCGAGATCGGCAGTGGACGAGGCCACCTTGATAGACTAGGATACGGTCAGTGGCCGAAACGAGACGGGGATGCAAAGGCGTACTCGTGGAATGAAAACGTCGAACAGGGATTCTGCGAATTCCCAGTTAACCGACATGGACAAGCCGAGGATAAACGTGCGAGATTCGAGGAAAAGGTGTCGTAGCGGCAAGGTCAACGTCCAAGTGCCTTTGATAAAGTGACCAACAAATGGTTTGAGGAGTGATCGGAGGAGCGGTATCCTGAGCAAGACGGGCAAGGCGAGCAACCGCACGAGCCCAAACGCCACGTTGTAAACGACAAACGACACAAGGGTGAAGAGCGTGGTGGTGAGCAACAGCGTGGCGAGATTTTTCGGCAAAAATGGCTACACATGTGAGATGGCAGA
>JBBPML010000518.1:0-15064 GCA_038090275.1 Austroboletus novae-zelandiae
AGTTGTATGTTTGTGCAGAGTTGCGCAATCAGGGGGAAGTGTTAGAGTTGCTTTTGCACTCTGCGCTTTTTGGGACAGTTTACTTAGTCATGTTATTTACACTTGTTGTAGCACTTCAGATGTAGCTCGGAGCTCACTGTCTTCGTCTCTCAGTTTCTGACAGTGAGCTCCAGCTGTGTGTTCCAGCTGCTAATATTAAGTTTGGCTCTAACATGCCAGATGTTGCACTCCCCCCCCTTGAATGCTGAGTGCCACTTCAAAATGGACACATTCAGCATCTGTGGTCCATTTAACTGTGTCTCAAGATTTATCAATTATTGACAGCTGCTTCTCCAACACCTACTGCTTGCCCCTGTGGACATTGACGCTTTGGGGGGAAATCCATGAGGCAATTCAGCAAAAAGCATGCTGGGAGAAATGCCAGGAGTGGGTTTTGAATGCCACAAGTGTAGTGAATGCAGGGGATGGCACAGCGGCTCTTCAAGGCTTATCTCAGTTGCCTTGGAGAGGAATGCTTCAATGTCACACAACCACAGTGGAGTTTATGCAACTCCTTGGAAACTGCTGGTTATCTGGAACTGTCATAGATTTGATGGTTGCATATGTTGCTGACTATTACTCTGAAGTGCAGACCTCTGGCCCTGGACCAGCTGTATTGATCCGAGACACCAATTTCTCCTTGGAGATTCAAAAGTGTCACCAGAGCAAGTATCTCAGGGAAACACAAAGGAACTCCAGAAAATAGTGGAGGAGGTTACCTCATGCCCATGTAGTATTCTCTACTTTCCACTCAATGTCAACAGCAATCACTGAATTGCAATGTCAGTTAACTTTGTCAGAAAAGAAATACAGTATGGTAAGCATGTAATAACCCAGTGAACACTTCTGATAAACACCCAGTGGACTCACTGGATGGTGGTGAGAAGCAATTTGAGCCATTTTTGCACCAGCTGCAGGGCTGGTTGATTGGGTGCTTTGATGGTTCATTCAATATGGGGAAAATGCACAGCAAGATGACAGCTTTTCCTGTGAAACAATAGCTGTGAATGCAAGTTCCAATGCAGCCTTCGGCACCCTTTTGTGGATCCAGTCTAATTGGCATGCAGAGCATGTAAAATGGTTTGTTCAGCTGGCAAAAGGCTATGTGGTAAAGGTTCATCCCATAATAGAATTCTTAGGGAGAAAGAAGCAAATTGATTACCAATTAGCTGGAGCTGATAACTTCTGGGAGCATTGACACATTGGAGAGTGACAATGAAGATTATTACCTCTCCATCACTTTAGAAATGCTCTGGAAAAAAAACTCAGGCTATTTGAGCTGAAAGCCAGATTTTCTTTTATGTGGAGAAGATGATTCTGTGATGCAAGCCTTCCCTGTGAAGAAGGGGGAAAAAGTCATGCTTTGGGTGTTAACAGCTGGAACCACACAGCTGGAGTCCACTGTCAGAAACTGTGTATTGAAGTGTAGTAAAGTCGACATACCTGGAGTCCACTGTCAGAAACTGGAGAGCACTGACAGTGAAACTCCGACTACATAAGAGAGAGACGAAATATGTGTAAACAACCGAATGGGGAATGATGGTATGATAAGATGTAGTAAGTACTGTAAGTAGTGAACCGACTGTGAGTGCACAATCACCATGTCTAACATTGGGTTCCTTCAAAGTGCAGATTCGAGTTAAGGCTTCTGAATCACGCTATATACTGCTTTTGACATGCCTCAGCTGATCACAGGCTGCCAACTCTTCTCTGAAACCAAGTTAGGCTTGTTGGAAGCTATGCTGACAATTTGAGGTTTGAATTCTTCGATGAGGCCTTGCATCACTGGTACGGTCCTAGATATACTAACCTTGGGGCGGAAGCAAAACTCCATTCTGAAAAGAAGCTGTTTAATTTCACTGTGCTGTGGTTTTTTTTATCCTCAATGTATCACTATAACTTTCCTATCCCAACTTCGAAATCATAACAAAACAAATGAAGACATGAGCATATAACAGTGGCTGGTATGCTGTTCATTCTTCAAAAGTAGCTTTAATTTATAGTTTCTTGTAGGCTGGTCTATTTGAAGAAAGGAAAATCACTTAAATGAGCTCATATTCAGTGCAATAAGTGAGCAGGAATGGGTGACTCTGCCATGGAGATTAACTGCATGAGCTGGAATTTATATACATCCAAACTCCTTTGAATTTGAGTGCAGAAATATTCAATGGGGCACTTCTGTGATGCTACAGAGATGATGTGAGCACAAGCTTCACACATGCCTCATTTCTCACTAGCACCTGACCATCACATGCACAGCAGTTTTGGTGTGCTCCTTCTTATTTAGGCAATTGTTGTCTTGCACACCACCTCCAATGTTCTCATTTAGGTCTTTGATGACAATCTGGGGGTCTTTGAAGCCTGGCACAAAGGCCAAAGCAAGAACAAACCAACTAATGGCAAATTCAAGTGTCTCTATTTCCACCCTGGCTGCCATTAGATGCATGCTACACATCAACCACTTCTACTACCCACATTCCAACTTGATGGCTGCCCCCATCCTTGTCATTTCTGACCCAGCATGAAACAAGGATAAGAAGGATGTGGCTGATGCTATTGACTGAGTGACTTACAATGTTTCATCAGAGCATGGGTGAAAACTGTTGCAGAATCCAGCACTAAAGAACTTGGTGTTTCTCAGTGATACTTGTCAAATAGAGTGGAAGAGAAATGATTTTTTGACTCTTTGTTAACAGCTGGAACCACACAGCTGGAGTCCACTGTCAGAAACTACTAAATTGGAGTATAGTAAAGTCGACATACCTGGAGTCCACTGTCAGAAACTAAGGAGCACTGACAGTGAAACTCCGACTACATAAGACAGAGAGGAAATAACAGTAAACAACTGAAAGGGGATGATTACTAAATGGATCAAGTCCGATGTCATGTAGTAAGATGTAATCAGAAGCAAAGTAAGTGTGAGTGCACAATCACCATGTCTATCACTCTTTTCATCCATGAGAAAGTGAGTTTGTCAAGCTGTGGCATATGGTACTTCTATTTACAGAGTTTCCAAAGTGGATAAAAGATATTGGTGTGATCTTGGCTGATGTGAAAGAAAGGCTCTGTTGAATTCATGCTGTTTGTCGAATTCTTGAGTAAGCTGGAGATGTGGAGTTGCTATCAGCATCATTTTTGGAGGTTTTTTTGCATATGGGGTGATGTCAACTTGATGGTAAAACCCAGATCTGATGTTTTCACATCTTTTCCAGTAAAGTGTTGCTCTAAATGACTCCAGATTCATGTGCATTTCAGGCCTGGACACCTGGGAGGATGTGAAGAAATATGCAGAGGCCATTAATTATCTATGCAGCATAATGCCTATATGACCCCCTCCAAGAGAACTTCAGAGGGCGTCCCACAAGCTTCAAGTCATTCAACATTTGAATAAGATTGCACACACAGTTATGCACTCTCCCTGCCCTCTAACTGATCCAATACTCCATAGAAAGCAGAAGTGACCTCTGGGGAATGTTGTGTTAGACATAGTGATTGTGCACTCACAGTCACTTCACTACTTACAGTACTTACTACATCTTATCACACCATCATTCCCCATTCAGTTGTTTACACATATTTCGTCTCTCTCTTATGTAGTCGGAGTTTCACTGTCAGTGCTCTTCAGTTTCTGACAGTGGACTCCAGGTATGTTGACATTACTACACTTCAATACATAGTTTCTGACAGTGGACTCCAGCTGTGTGGTTCCAGCTGTTAACATGTTGTGGTCAAGCAAGAGGGCAGTGACTGCAGACGTTATGTGAAACTGAACATCTTAAACTTGGAGGAGGAGGACCTCACAACCGACAAGGCCAAATTCCTGTGGTTCACACAAACTCAGATTGAAATGCTTAGGTCCATTGGAGAATAGCAGGTGATTTTTGCCGACATGTGAGTGATGTGAGTGGTTAACATCATGCTGATCAATGAGGACCACTTGACACTCACATACACTCAGTGCCTGTATGGCCTGTCTCTGACAGAAATGAGATAGCAATTTGGTTTTCTTGCTTTCATAATTGTCAGTTTATATGTTTTCAGTGACAAACTAAAAACATCCTATTTTCAGAATAATATTATGGACCCCCAGACAGGAACCATTCATGCCAGGGAATATGCCAATGCTGAGCTTAAGGAATATTCAATTAATACTCTCCAAAAACTAATAGAGCTGGAAGAGGAGGTTATTAGTGGTCCAAGTTCATTAAGGTTGTCAGCCAGGTTGGATATAGGGGTTATGTGTAGTGATGATGGAAGGCTTAGATATTTCATCAATGAAATAGAGTGGGGCATCAGAATGGTGCTCTACTCCCAGAGCCAGCCACAAAATGCCCTTTGTTATACAGATATATTCTACTCAGCATTTGAATTGTGGGTTTTGAATCAGAGGGAATTGTGTACACTTTCAATTTTGTCCTGACCTAAATATACCCCACATGTTTTGAAATTACTAACACTGTTTCCTTGCTTCCCTCCATGCATGTAGGTTTTTTTAATGTCCACATGTAACATATAGACAGCACTGAAAGGAAGAATAGTTTGCATGAAATAATATGCTGCAATTTGATCACTGGCTCTAGATCTCAAAGCTGTTCTCTTTTATTTCTTTGACAAAGAAATGACACATACAGTTCATCGGTGCCAATTTCCAATGACCACAGAGGCTCTTGGCTTTCATGAATTGCTGCTCGCAAGGGCAGACTATTTTGACAATTCTTGTGCCTCCCTCAGGAGGCCTGACATTATTCAACGCTGATTGTCATGCTGCTTGCTGTGAGGCTTCGATGGCGAGCTGTTCAAGAGAGGACATTATGTCAAGCTGCTGGCAAAAAATGACAAGTTGCAAAACTGGGCATGCTTTACACAATACCTGCTGGATGGTGTGGGCAGCTCAGGTATGTGCACAGTTGTGCACTTCTGCTGTTTGTGCTGACTCATCTGCTTTTCAACTAGCAGCCATGTTTTGACTCTTTTGAGTCACAGCATGTGCCACTCATTGTTTCATCCATCTGGCACCTTAATCCATCTGTATTTGCAGCTCCTGTCACCTCTGACATTGACTTTTGCCTCCTGAACCTGTTTCTGGACTTCTGCCCTATGTTTTGACTTGGTGTGTTCATTTCATCCACATGCTGGTTTATAATGTTCATAGAATGTTCCTGGTAGCTGTGGAAGCCAGAATGACTGCACTGGTGGGCCCAATTAATCTCAACATCACCATTCACCTCCTACATCTCTTCCTACCTACCTGGGCCAGCATCTTGACACAATGCATTCATTTTGCTGAAGTGCTGTTTCCTAGTGCCTCTGGGGCATCCAGAGTACCTGTGATAAGTACCTTGTATGGCACGTTCACTGTCTGGCTCCACTGGATTACTGTGGGGCATTCTAGGCAAGTACTCTTACCTGGCATGTTCTGCCTGCTCATGCACACATCCTGACTTGTTCTGCAGGTTCTTTGGCATCTTCACAGAATCCTCAATATTGCTCAGTACTCTTGATGTGTTTGCTTCACCACTGGTCAGCTCAATGTTGCAGCTCTGATGTCCATCCCACTCTCTCTCAAGCTTGATGCTTGAGGTTTTATGTGGATCAGGTGGTTCTGATAAGATCCTTGACATGTTTTCAAGCTGTCCTGGTCGCTGACTCAACTCTATTGCAGCTAACACTACCTATATACACACTGTGTCACCATGAGCTCCATTCACTGAAATGTCTGTGCTGACTTATTGGCTGTGTTCTCCACCTTGTTTGGCATTCATACCATCTCTTTGGACCTCCACTTTGCCCTCAACATCTGCTGTCTCCCTGTCTGATGCTCCAGCATAGCCATCCTGTCCATCAAGTCTAGTGGTTGGTTAGTCAGACACTATGCCTGCCACATACTGGTGCTGTGCACTTCTGCACTGCCTCCTGGATCATCAGGCATGTTACCTGCACCTTCTGTTGCCTTTCCATCACTGCACAGGTCCTCTAGTGTGCATACCATGTTGAGCAGCTTGTTGACCCCCAACTTGCTGTCATCATCCCTCACCTTCTCTGCATCATATGGGGACTCTGTGGATGCATCAGGATGACATACATTGCTACCCATTGTGTCCCCAGAGTCTCACATTGTTCTTGGCTCATTGGTCTCATTCTCAAAATCATAGATATACCAGCACATATATCCTCAGGAGAGAATGTCAGCACATTTAATAAGAACAATATAAGCAGCATCAAGCAAGGTTTTTGCCGATGGCAGTTGGCATTGTGTAGGACTGCGGCTTTCAGACATAGTCCCTTGTCTATGCACGAAGAGGGCACTTGGGCTGCCAGACCTGTTTGATCATCTGCCTGATACCCCTCTCTGAGGATCAGGGTTGAACCATGGAAATGCCATATACAGTACAAGCATGGATGGGTGAAGGGAACAGATAGGCAGCAGTTTCGAGCCTATAAAAGCTCTCATCAGGGGGCTACTGCTACCTCAACTGTTGCTCTTCCAAAACCATTTAGGGTACCAGTCACCAATCTAACACCCTGTCAGGGAATTTGGTCAGTTCACAGAGGCATGGGGGCATGAGGAGGCCATGACCCCCAGTGAATTGGCTGCAGTTGAGGGATAAAGCAAGTAGGGAGGGAGGAGGGACTTTCTGCTCAATAGGTATGCCAGGCATACATCTGGGATTGCCAGATATAATCCTGCATTTCTTTCAGAATCCCAAATACACTTTTGCACTACCATGTAGTGTCCACATCAGGGTACTAGCCAACATGGGTTCCACTCTTCACTGCCCCCAAGGGATTCGGTGACTGACATAGATCTGAGTTAAAGTGATGGAAGGAAATGGGGCAGGATATCAGATAGCATCATTGGCACAATGTGAAAGTCACAGATTGAATTACCTAACTAGATGAAATACTGGATTCAGCAGTAACCTTGTTTGCACTTACCAGGTGTTGGAGTGTGCATTGCATCTCCAAATCATTTCTGATCCTTCTCTGAACCATATACACTGAACATTGCAAGTTGCCCTGATTTGGCCTCAACATAATTGTCTTGCCATTTCCACACTTTTGCATAAAACCAACACTGCTCGTCAGCAATGGAACTCATTGGCTTCGAAATATTCTTGCACAGACATCCTTTCTTGCCATGAACTGCATTCTTGTGTATAGGCAGAGTGACTTAAGGATGCCAAGGATGTCAATTGTTACATTGCAGTTTTTGAAAATACATGTTACCACTTCATCCAGATGGGGGTGACCTATGATGCTAACAAATCCATCTATGATCTTCTGCAGGGTCTTCTGCAGGGTCTGGAATGGGAGATTTTTTGTAAGCTGACATACAACAAAATGAGATCATCTACAACAACCTCCTCTTCCTTTCCTTCAACTTCTCCTCTTATATTTGAAGATGCTGCAAAGTCCCTTATAGAGAAGGCTTATGTTGTCATGGGACGACAAAAGGCTGCAGGGCATGGGAGTGAATATGCAAATGTGGCAGTTTCTAGTGGCAAAGTAGGCAGTAAGACCAATCCTTCGACTGGTCTGCGGATTCATAAAAATAATCCACTTGAAGTTGCATGCAGTAATAGTGCTTGTGCAGGGAAATCCCATGTGGCCACTTATGATCTTGGTCATTGCTATTGGCCTGGTAAGGGCATGGAGGACCATGTACTGGCTTGGTTGCACAACAAGTCAACAGCAGACACTGCTGGGGTCACCATCTCTGCATCAACACCATCTTCAAATGCTCAGAGTGATCTCTCATGCGCTCTTATCACAGACGTGGACATTGCTTCAGACTTTACCTGTCTTACCTCCATTTTCACCACCATCCTGGATTCTGGCATGACTTCCCACCTCATTAAAGATCACAGCTACTTTGTTGACTTTACTGCTGAGGAACATCCTCCAGTTAAAACTGCCAATCATGGCAATCTGCTTACAACTGGTCATGGCACCTGCGTTGTGGAACTCACTCTTGATGGTATCTTTTATCGAGTCATTTTGACTGATTGCTTGCATGCCCCAGATGTGATGTTGAATCTGTTATCTGTGGGATGCATGTTACAAAAGGGCTGGGATTGTAACTTCAAGGGTTCTTCCTCACCATCTGGTGGTCCTTTTTGTCATCTTTCTTACAGGGAGATATCTTTGAGTTCTGCTCCTCTCTCAGGCAATCTCTGCTACCTTGACATTCATTTCCTGCATCATGACCTGGCCTCACCCTCTCCTTGTCAAAGGGACATTTGTGCATTAACTGGGGAACTTGCTACTATCAACACTTTTGCCAAACAGCCCCAGCCCCAGCCATCATCTCCCTTTGTCAGCCTCCAACAGCTATTGGTGGTGATGCATAACTTATTAACAGACAACAAGCACAAGCACAAGGGCAGTGATGATGGAGATGAAAATGCAGAGGATCAATGGCCATGTTAGGATGACCATGAAAGAGACAGTTGAGGTGCCACATGAGGCAAAAGACCTGTAAGTTAGTTTAGTCGGTGCATTGATTTGGCAGATTGAACTGATGTATGCACATGCTGGTGCTCATTCTGCCCACAGTGAAGGCAGGCATCACAGTGAGCTTGTTATGATGGTCCAGTGACAGGTTGAGCAGTGGCCCCATCCCACCTTGGACAGAAAGCACTGGTTCACCATGAAGACAAACATGGATCACATGCACACCATGCTCCTGAATCACACATTCAGGTTCACAAAGGAGGTCATCATTGCAAGGATGATCAGCTCCCAGGCTGTCATTTTGACCTCAAAGAGCAGCAGATGAGAACAGTTGTGCCAAGCCCAAGGAGCACCAGTGGCAGGATATACAGGGTGGCATGCAGGATGACATGTGCAGTGCCATAGCTGGCACTCTGTTCCTGGCAGGGCAAGCTATGGACTTGGCCAACTTGAATGATGAAGTGCTCAGCATGCTGCACCATTGTCGAGGCGATCAAGAAACCTGTATATGGATGCTTGTACTAATGGCTTGCCTGAGGACTGTCTGAGGATCCTCTTCCCTGAAGACTATGGGTCAGCCAATGACAAGTCTTTCTACTCCCTTCCTTGTGTTATGGACTCATTCCTCCTAGAATAGCATGGTCATTCCATTTCATTTCCCTATTTTGTCATGGACCTTATCATCTTTTTTGATCCACCTTTCCAGATCTAGTATTCCCTATTCCATCCTGGCATTCACTTATATACACTACAGGCCATTGTATTACACCATAAAATAGTTGCTTAGTGGTACTTTCACATCTCCTATTTGTACTCCTTAAATATCCACCCTCTGTGAAACATGTACCTCAGCTAAATCTGTGCAATTATATGCAGTGTTTGGTTTCACTCCAGTGTGACAGTTCCACTGAGACTCCCCTTGGTTTCTATAGGACTTAGTGTTGCCTTCAAGGACACTCTGAGAAGTCAAACATTGCACAAGTATAACAGAACCCTGAAGCTTTTGAACTGCTGCTGATTTGGGTTCAATGACAGCAGCAACAGTGAGGAGCAGGCCAGTTTTTTTTATCTAATGCTGTTGCTATTCTCACTTGCATCTGCTTCAAGTCACAGCTGCCCAATGACACAATGGAGGATGTCAAGGTGGATGTCTGCATGACACTCATTTTCCCTGGCATGGAGATGCAGTGGAGCATGTTCTCAGTTGAGATCCTGGCAACCTCACACATGAGTGGCAGAAGGACATGCAGCAGCTGATTGAGTGGCTGTCCATGAAGGTTTCCCAACTTGCAGGCAAATTCTTTGCTGCCAATCTGTGCCATGTGCCAATCTGTGCCGTGCCAATGGGCCTACCCTGATCTTGTGTACTCTGAGTATAGCCAGCATCTCAAGGCTGTTGCTGCCCCCAGAGTGAACATCCTCAATGCTCCTGCTGACAATTCACTCAAGCTTGTGGTCTCTTTTTGCCCAGTGAGCCTGCCACCTCTGCACCAGGCTTGCTTAGTCCCTCAATCTCTCTTCAAGAAGCAGCCATTCGTGGGTGCTGCTGTTGTAGAAAATGACTGCTGATTTTCTGTATTGCAGCTGCACTGTTACTCTTTGGCCTCACCTCACTGATGCTGGCTCCATTCATGAACATGTCTTTTAGATGTGCAACTGCTTGCTCTTCATTGCCCTCTAATTGCTGGATGAGGGTTGCATAGAAAAATAAGTGCATGAGAAATGTGACAAAGTGTGAAGTGGGCTGGCTTGGCAGACTGATCGATGGAATGGAAGTGCAAGAGAAAGAAAACACATGCTGCTATTCTACACACAGTCAAAGACAGCACACAAGGTAATAAGGCAGGTGCACAGATACATGAGAAGTTTGCTTGATCTGGAAAAAAGAATGGTGGTCTGGTCACCTTTAAAAGAGATGCAAGAAATATCAAGCCAATACCATGCAGATGTTGGACTCAATAGCTGCAAGCAGCATGAATACTGCCTGCCCCTGGACTCTTCATGATCTTCCAAAAACAAATACCCAGTTTGTAACAAAAAAAGAAGAAGCAAAGCCTGGAAGCTGCTATTATCAAGAATATGTGCCAGAGTGGGCGAATGTATGGCAGTGGTGATGTATAGTTGTTGGAGGTGAAGTCATCCACATTGTCTTGGATAGGGGCCTAGATGGCTACAGTTTACAAGAGGATGGAAGAAATTTGGAATAAATGTCTAAGTGAGCTGAGCAGCCTTGCTTTCTATCTCTACTTAACAAAGCACAGACTTCAAAACAAAAGTGAGATCATGTTTGTTGAAGGGGGGTGCATGTTACAAGTTTCTAACTGACACTTGTACTGATGGCCTGCCTGAGGATTGTCTAAGAGTCCTCTTCCCTGAGAACTATGGGCCAACAGACAATGAGTCATTCTACTCCATTCTATCTGTTGTGGACTCATCTCTTCTTCATATTGCTCTTCCTAATACACTTCTCTATGACATTTCCTATTTAGACTTCTGATCAGAACAGCATGGTCATTTTATTTTATTTCCTTATTTGCCATGGACCTTATCACCTCCTTCAATTCACCTTTTCAGATCTAGTACTCCCTATTCCACCCAGGTGTTTGCTTACATCATAGGCCATTGTATTACACCACAGGATCAATGCTTAGTGGTACTTTCACATCTCTCATTGTATTCCTTAAATACCTGCCTTATGCAGCCCATGTACCCCAGCTAAATCTGTGCAATTATATGCAGTGTTTGATCTCACTCCAGTGTGACAGTTCTGCTGAGACTTTCCCAGGATTTCTATAGGACCTCGCCTTCAAGAACATTCTGAGAGATCAAATGTTGTGCAAGTGTAACAGCACATAGATCAAATTGAAGCTGTGGACAGCAAGCTAAAACAGTTTGTCAAGGCAAATTTGTCAAGGCTCATCCAGCTGGAGAAGGAGAAAACTTCTGTCAGAAGTTCTCTGAGAATATGGGTCCATATAGATCTGTCAATTATTCACAATCCATGCATGAAGAGGTATAACTACTTCATCACAGGAGTAAAGAGGAGTCTGGGAATCAGGCTATATTGCAGCATTATTTCCTGCAGCATAGGGATGAACATGATTGTGGGTGGATTTCTAGAAAGTATTTACACATTACTATCCATCAAGAACTGAAACCACTATATGCAGCAATATCCATCCTGTATATTTATTTGGACATGCAGCAGCATCAGCCAGAGGAATGCTTTACATGGGTGAGTGAAGCAGTATCTTGTTAGTGAAGTGAAAGGGATAGGAAAACTACATGAGTGCATATCATTGATCTAAGCTGCAAGATATGGGGCAGAATGATGGCAGCTGCATTGTATGCTGACAATTATGCTACTGGTTAATGGGGGAGAAACTGTGGTTACTATGATGCAGGTGCAACATGATAAGTTAGATGTTGGTAGTATTTCAAAGTTCAGTTGCCAGACTGGTAAAAAGACTGTGACCCAACTGGACCACAACTGTTTTGAACTGGACCATTTGTGTATTCAGGCAACCAGCAACTGCAGTCCAGTTGCCAGTTGCCAGTTGCTGGAATTTTGGAAAACTACACAACTGGTAAAAGACTGGTTTGGACTGGTTGCAACTGCTTTTAGTAACATTACTAGTAATGTATGCACTATGACTGAATGATACACCCAAATGTTACCTCCAAAGTTCAAATGAACCTAAATGATCAATTTGCATGTCATTTGTAAATGACTGACCACCTTTCTTGTCTGCATATCAAGTGTATGCACAGATTTATGCACAGATAAACCTATAATGGATATGGTTATAGTTATTTTAAACCCAATCTAGATCAGTTGCAATTGATAAAGACTGGTCTACACCAGTCTTGGTCCAGTTGCCTCGAAAAGTGAGAAATAAGAGGACCAGTCTTGATTCAGTTGCCTCTGAAAGAGGTAAAAAGACTGGACTGGACTGAACTTCAAAACACTAGATGTTGGACAGAAGCATGCAGTGTGAGCTGTGAACCCCAGAGAGCAGAAGGTGTGGCAACACATACAGTAAAATGCGATTAGCCCATGAGTTAGCAGTCAGTGCTTGCCAGCTGCTATCTGCAAACAGGGGGAAGAGGAAATCTTGGTGCAAGGACAGGGCAGCCTGTAGGTAGGGTGCCAGGATTTTTGTGTGATAGTGGAGATGCACTAGAAAGGCATTGCTGGACCTTTGTCCCTGTATCTTGACAGCATTGAAAGGAGCGCTGCAGAGGAGGTATTCCAGGGTCAATCTGATGCAGATGCCATGCCCTTTGAGGTTGGTTATGCTGGGTTTTTTAAGGGCAGCATCCAGGGAGCATAAGAATTTCTGGTGGGTAAGGGGGCAGAGGCTCTCTTTGATGTGGCAGACAAAGAGGTAATTGGAAGGATCTGGGTAATTGGCTAAGAAATGGCTCTTGAGGGCATTGTCTGGGTCAGTGGGTCAGTCCTGCTTGGCCCAGGACATGTCCTCATCTTGCTGTGCTAATTTGGTGTTGTGGGAGATGGAAATACATCACTTCTCAGCCCTGGTGGTCTTTCTGTTCAGTCGCCTGGCCAGAGTCTGGATTGTGTGTTGGATTTGAATGCACCAACAGCACTCACAGTGAATTCGCTGACATGGGAATGGGCATAGAAGGCAGTGGTGAAGCATGCAAAGACTGCTGCTCCCAGTGCAGTGCTGAGGTCCAGGTGACTAAGCAATCACATCAATGGTGTATGGCTTGCAGGGGGGCCATTTTGAGGATGGTGAGGTGAGGGCCTTGACTGCCTTGATTAGACTTGCCCCCTTTTGCTCATTCAGTGCCCAGATTAAGCTGCATGCAATGTACCATGTGCATACTCCCCCAAAGGCAGTTGGTGACTTTGCTATGGGGAAAAAGGTGGCAGTGTCAGAAGTTGCAGGGGTGCGCTGTGAAACACTCTAAAGTGTAGCGTAATAAAGAAGAACATGAGTAGTCATGTCAACCCATAGAGGAATGTAAGACAAGAAGAGGAAATCTCCAAGTCTCAAAGCTGGGGTGCAGCTCTGAGACTCGGGGATTTATATAGTCATGCACGATGTATGTACATGTTTGTATAAATATCATAAATAGTATAGTCCGTGGAGATAAGAGAGACATATGCCATAGGGTGAGATAAGAGCATAATGCGCCATTGGTTGGCAAGCATAAAACGAGTCTAGACATGGGGCATGAGATATGAGATCATAGATAAAGAGATAAGAGTCTAGCCCTTGCATGTGATATATCATGTGCCGTGTGCACATGACAAGAATCCAGACTGCTTTGGTAAGCAGTCATGTGATAAAATAGAGATGAGTCAAGGACAAGTCTCGTCCACCTTGATGTGGGAATAAAATACCATAAGTGTCTGGTTGAGAGTTTGAATCAGCACAAGGGAGATAGAAAGGATAGAAATATATGATTGTAACACCACCCTCCTTCTATGGGTTGAACACCTGGACAACCGGGATGGCAATGCTATCTTTGTCTTCGTAAGGGTTAAATAGACTGAATTGGGTAAAGGCCCCTCATGCTAGGGTGTGTGGATTCAGTTCATGAAAATGGGTGATAGCCTGCTTCGCATTCTTAAGATTAGATTCTGGTTCCCATGTACGTTCCTCTTTGAAGTACCTGGATCAGTGAATAAGATATTCTTTCTTTTTGCCCTTTCAGTGAGCATCTACAACGTGGTCCACCTCATATTCAGCATCCAGTTCTTCCATGATGAAGACCAGACCAGGGTTAAAGACTGGCTGACTGTTGAGGTGGATTAGATAAGGTTTGACCCATGAGATGTTAACCACCGGATGTATATGCATAGTGCGAGGGAGCTTCAGTTCAACTGCGTTTCTCCCCATGCATCGTGTGATAGAGTAGGGTCCCACCCATTTCTCTGTTAATTTATGCAACTTGCACATCAAGCATAAGTTATCTGTTGCCAAGAGTACTTTGTCTCCGACATTATACTTTGAGGCTTCTGAGCGATGTTTATCTGCTTGGATCTTCATGTGATCTCGAGATTTTCTCGAGCTGTGTCCGTGTGGACTCTAGGATTTTTGATATATTAAGGGCCACTTTGTCGGCTGCTGGCGCCTTAGATAACCCTGGTTCTATTCCCATTCGTGGTATATAGGTCCATGTGACCTTGAAGGATACCTTTTGGGTGGAAGCCTGCTTCTTAGAATTATAGCTGAATTGGGCGATGGCAAGCCAGTCGGCCCATTCTGTTTGCTTCTCGTGACAGAATGTCCATAGATACTGCTGGAGATCTCAGATCATGCATTCCATTTGCCTGTCCGTCTGCAGGTGAGATGCTGTGGATAACTTAGGTTTGATTCTGAGCCGTTTGCATAGTTCCATTATCATGTGAGATGCGAATTGCAGCCCTCGATTGTTACGAACGTACTTTTCGTTCACTTTTATTTCACTTTTTATTTCTTTACTTCAGGTTGATTCGAACTCTCGAACAACCACTTACGGTAACTTATTCCCACACCAAGGTGGACGGACTTGTCGTCTCAAGTCCCTAACTTATCACGTGACCTGCTTAGTCAGC
>JBBPML010000519.1:0-14989 GCA_038090275.1 Austroboletus novae-zelandiae
GTGAGTAATAAGGGAAGTGTACTCAATACAAAGGGCTAGACTGTGTGTAACACATGTCAAGGACCCTTGTAGACACATGGTTACAGATATAAATGAATACCATGGTCTTACCACATCTTACTACAAGCATAGTAGACTTTGTGTCATATCAAAGCCTAATAAGTTAGGACTTTAATTTCAACAAGTGATGTCATCATAGGGATTAAAAAGACCAAACTTGATGAAGGTAGAACATATTAATGCCTTCAGGTTTAGTTCATGGAAGTGTGCGACTGCATCTGTCGCATTCTTTAGATTAGAAAAGGTTCCCAGGTACGCTCCTCATTAGAGTAGCCCGACCAGTGAACTAAACATTCTTTCTTTCTGCCCTTCCAGCGAGCGTCTACGATGTGATCAACTTTGTATTCAGTGTCTAAATCTTCTGAGACATAGACTGGTCCAGGCTAAAAGACTGGTTGACTGTTTAATCTTTTTAGATAGGGTTTGACCCTTGATATGTTTACCACAGGGTGAATATGCATATTGTGAGGGAGTTTCAGCTCGACTGCATTGCTCCCGATGCATCTGGTGATGGAGAATGGACCAAGCCATTTCTCTGTTAATTTATGTGACTCGCGCCTCAGGCGCAGGTTCTCCATTGCTAGAATGGAATACTTCTTTGCTTCTGAACGGTGTTTATCCACTTGGATCTTCATTTTAGATTGAGCCTGCTCAATATTTGTTCTTGTTGATTCTAATATTTTAGTAATATTATCGGCTAGCTTGTCAGCTGCGGAAGCTTTAGAGCTGCCTGCTTCTATTCCCATTCGGGGTATATAAGTCCTGGTGACTTCGAAGGGGGTCTTCTGGGTAGAAGCCTGCTTCTTTGAGTTATAGCTGAATTGGGCAATGGCAAGCCAGTCTGCCCATTCTGTCTGTTTTTCGTGACAAAAGATCTGGAGATACTACTGGAGATCTCAAATTATGCACTCTGTTTGTCCATCTGTTTGTGGATGAGATGCCGTGGACAATTTACACTTGGTTTAGATATAGACGGGCAGTGTCTAGCGCTGTGACCGTCTTCACTGTGGGAATGAACTCGACTTCTTTGCTGAACCTGTCAACAACAATGAGTACCGAGTCATAGTTATTAGATAGTGGCAGATCGGTGATGAAATCTGCCGATACATTGACCCATGGAGCTATGGAAGGCTCAAGGGGTTGCAACTTGCTGGCTGGTGGTTTATTGCCTGTTTTCATTCTTTGACACACATCACATCTAGCGATATATTCTTTTACATAAGTGGACATGCCTGGCCAAGAGTAGAATCTGCTCAGCAGCTCTAGGGTCTTTTCTTGTCCAGGGTGACCTGCGGAAGGTATGTCATGGCAGTTTGTTACCATGTCACATCTGAGATCCATATCATTGGGAACGAAGATCTTTTCTTCTTTAATAAGTAATGGTTCTCTAGAATGCTCTGTGTAGCCTTGTTTGTAGAGCTTCTGAACTTCTGATTCTTTTAATGTTACTGTTTTTTCTTTTATTCTTTCTAATAATTTATTGCCTTCATCTTGAATCAGGGTTGTTCTAATCTGCTCTGGTGAGATTACTAATACTTGTTTATTGTCTTTTTCAACACCTTCCATGTGATCTTCTCTTCTGGATAATGCGTTGGCTTTTCCCATTGTGGCATCTGGTTTATGGCACCAAATACTATTAAATCTAGATAGATATTGTGCCCAGCATGCTTGTCTTCTGTTTAGATCTTGGCATACCATGAACCATTGAAGGTTCTGGTGATCATTCCAGATCTCAAATTGGAACCTAGCTTCTTCTAGGTAGTGCCTCCATGCTTCTAGCGCACGCATGACTGAGAGGAGTTCTTTATTGGTGACTGGGTAATTTCTTTCCTGGTCATTCATAGAGTGCAAGTAATAAGCGACTGGGTGCCATTTCTCTCCTTGTTGTATAGATAGGATCGCACCCATGGCATAGTCCAATGCATCACTTTCTAAGCGGAATTGACAGTCTATGTCAGAGAATGCAAGGACTGGTGCAGTTGTGAATCATTGCTTTAGCATGTTGAACACTTCTTGGCATTTGTCACTCCATATGAATGGTGTGTCCTTCTTTGTTAAGTCATTCATTGATCTAGCCAATGTAGCATAGTCGGAGATGAATCTCCTATAGAAATTAGCTAACCCCAAGAAGCTTCTAACTCCTTGGAGGTTCTTTGGTGTTGGCCATTCCAGGACGGCTTTGACTTTGGAATCATCCATGCAAATTCCATCTTGTCTGACCATCATGCCTAGAAATTCGACTTCTTTGGCATGAAACAAGCATTTTTCTGGTTTTACAAATAAATCATTTTCCTCAAGGCGAGCTAGCACCTTTTGGACTATCTTCTGGTATTCTTCCAGGTTGTCTGTTTTGGTAAATATCATAAGATCGTCAATATACACTATTGCAACGTTTTCCATGTTGGCAAATAGTTTATTCATCATGGCTTGGAACATTGCTGGGGAATTGCATAGCTCAAAGTACATGACTAAGGGTTCAAAGCACCTCAGAAGCAGATGAAGGCTGCTTTCCATTCATCTCCATCTTTGATGCATATATTGTTGTATCCCCATCATAGATCCATCTTGGTAAATAGTTTAGCCCCTTTTAATTTATCCACTAGTTGTCCAATCAACGGTAATGGGTAATTATTCTGGACCATGTGTTTGTTGAGATAGCAATAGTCCTGGACCATCCACTTTCTTCCATCCTTTTTAGGGACAAAGAACACTGGCGACGTTTGAGGGGATTTGGAAGGGCAAATATACCCTTTTCTGAGTTGGTCATCAATGAAGGCTGAGACCTCTTCTTGTTCTGTCACAGACAGGGGTATGATCCTTCCTTTCTTGGGTTGGAATGTTTCTTTTAGATCAACAACATGATCCCAGGGTTTTCTGGTGGGCATGCATTCTGATTCTTCTTTAGAGAATACTTTTAGCCATTTATGGTAGCATTGAGGTACCATTTCTTTTAGTGATTTTGATGGGGGTGTGCTTGGCACTTCTAGCGCTGCATGTGCATAGTAGCCTTCCCATGCTTCTTCTTGTTCATCATGTTCTTCTGTGTCACAGATGCGAATGGCACAATCTTGTAATAAAAAGCAACTTCTAGGACAGCAAGTCATTTTGACTGTGCCTTGTTGCCAGTCAATTTCAGGGTTGTGGTGCAGAAGCCAGTTGTATCCAATAACCAGTGGGCATCCACCCAAATTGGTTACTTCTGCGATCATTCTTTCCCTGTGTCTGTCAAATTCGATTACCAGATCCACGGAATGCATGATGTTTCCGGCAGAATTCTTGGTTCCATTGACATTAAATACAGGAATAGGGCGTGAGAGTGCTTTCATGGGGATACCATGAGTCATAGCCCAGACTTCATCTAAGAAGAGTCAGTTTGCGCCGCTGTCAAGCAGTGCTTCGACTAGAGAAAGGGATTTTGGCATCAAGCCAATAGATACTTTCATTTTGATATTTTTTCTTTGGTGGATTGTGCACACAAAGATTTCTTCTGGAAAAGAAGATGTTTCTTCTTCTATTTTCATAGTGGCTAGGATCCGCATCTCTATGCCTTCTTTGATCTCTGATCCTGAGCCTAGGATGCTCGGATTCGAGTCAAGAACTTCATAGCCTTCTTTGATAAGATTAATGTGCCGGCTTCCCTTTACCCTGTCGCCTTTGACAGGGGAATTCTCGGGTGACAATGTGTCTTTTAATAGTTCAAACTTGTTAGTGAACTGAGATCCTAGATCTCTCAGTTCGCTTTGCCTTTTTCCTTCTTCTTCTTTTCATTGTTGAAGAGGGCTCTTATCTCGACTACTGACTTGCCCATCAAGTCATCTAATTTGAGTTCTTTTTCATCTGCGCTTCCCAGGTTGTGGTGCCTTTTGTGTTGGCAGCCCACACTTAATGTCCTTTCTTAGAACAGGTTTGCTTGTAGTCCCCTTGCCAGCTGCATTCTGGGCATTTAAGCTTTGGGGAGTGGCAGTCTTTGACCAAATGGCCTTCCTTGCCGCAAGTGTAACATTTTCCTTTTGCCTTGCCTTTGTCTGTGGTGTTGGCGGCATTGACCTTTTGGTCATTGTTCCTTGGCTTCTCATCCTGGCTGAAGCGTTTCTGGCCAGATGCAATTTTGTATGCTTCCAGGTTACATCCTATGTCCTGGAGGTTCTTCATTGTGTCGTTATATCCTGCTCCTTGCTTTCCAAGGCGGAACATTTCCCTTTTGATTTCATCGGAGCAATTTGTCTTCAATAAGTAGACTGCATGGCCATCTTTGCATTGGGCCTGTCAAGCTAAAGTTCTAAATTTGGCCAGGAACATGTAGATGTCCTGGCTTCCTTGCTTGTAATTGGATAGCTGGGAATGAGCCCAGTCTTTCTGAAGCACTGGCCTGAAGAGCCCTGTGATTTCTGTGCATAGTACATCCCAATCCACCAGGGTTGAGACCCCTTGGGAGAGCTTATTTAGCTCCATTTCTGCATAATAACTCCCTTTAACTCCTTTGAGCCTAGAGAGTACGGCAAAGGCCCAGTTATGGCCATTGACTAATAAGGGTCCCCCATGTTACGATTCACCTATACCCCCACTCTTTTCCCTTCATCCTTACCCTAGTTTCTCTACAGACATTGCTCTTGCTGTTCGAGTCCCGCTTGAGCCACCTTATTATTTCCCCTTTGTCCTTATCATCACTTACCTATTTAGCATGACTCATCCGCAGTATCCGCAGCTGTATTACTACCGCTATCTCTGACTCGCCCCCCCTTCTTCACGATTCCATCGCATTCTATAGTCGAGTCATCTCTTTTACGCTCCGCTTCATTCTCTCTTGACTCGCGTATATAAACCTCTTGATACCCTTGATGTATTCCTCAAGTTAGACCTACCCGAATCTACCTTGATCATCGATTCCTCTCGGGCCCCTTTGTCCTCGCCTTGCTACCAAGTAGGCGTTCTCCTTGTCCCCCTCGTCGTCGCTCCCCCATAGCGACTCCTTCGTCCCTGTGTCACAACATACGTTGACCAGGTCAACAGCTCACAACATACCGTTGAGGCTGAGGATAGCGGATCGCCCGTCTATCAACCCTTGCCATGTCAGCTGAATAGCGACGTTAACGTCCCCTCGCCCCTCGTCACTCGGGTCTACGCCTGAGCGTAACACCCCAATGATGGGGTTCTTGATAGCAAAGTGGCGTGGGTTTGCTTCTACCCATGCCTTCATCTTGGCCCACCATTCTTCGAATTTGGCTTTGAACCCATCATAGGTTCCTGGATCTGCAAAGATCTCTACCTTGGAGCTACTAGCCACATCAGGGATGTGACTGTACTGAGGGGTACCAGCGTTTCTGACCCATTTCTGGAGCCCGATCATTTCCCTGACCCTTTGATCGGCTAACTGGGCCCATTCTTCGGCTTCTTCTAGCTTCTGTCTTAATTCATCTGCTACTGCAGCGGCAGTGTCTTTAGCTTGCTCAAACTCATCAGCCCTTTGATCCAGGCGGGCGATGGTACTGGCTATGACGTTCCAGTTTAGGTTTCCTTGGGGGTCAAGGAGATGGTCGTAGTTAGACATCTTAGTGTCTTGGATGGTGGGGGTCTGTTAAAAGTTCATGTAGACAAGCAACCTGTTGCTGTCTGAAATGGCAGGGATTGAACAGAAGAGCAGCTAACTCTCTCTTTTGTCTCCTTTCGTTGAGCAGGTTCTGTAACTTGTTGACTCTATCTGGGTTGGCTTCTAAGCCATTCAACCAATGTCTTATCAGGGCTCTGTGTCACTGATTGTATGCAATAAAAGGAATTGTGATTGCTTTGAGATCCCTAGTAGTAATCTAGGGCAGTAAAGGGGGAGGTTTGAGGGAGGCCTCTAGTAACTCCTCTCAACTTGATATGAGTACATAGATAGGGGTGGACAGTGTAAGGTCTGTTGTGCTCAGTGGCATGATCAAGTCTCTGCTTGCTTGGATCAGCCTCATAAATCCTACGAGTTCTGGGGTGATGTGGTTTCTTGTGGATAAGGAAGGCAAACTCCCTAGGTTTCTTAACAGTCCTGGGGGGAGGATTCTCTGTCTCTCCTCTTCTTCCTCTTCTGCCTCTCTGATGATATGCTCAACCGCTTCTCCTACAAAGGCATTGAAAAGCACATTGTTGGGGTCATATTCAAAGTCTGAGTAGTCAGGGAGTGAAGTCGACTCCCTGGTGAGTGCTCCCGTTTCAGCTTGCTCACTAAGCTGTCTGTCTTCTCTCAACTCGATTGGCTCAGCAGCCCAACTGGTGATCGATCCTACAAAGGGGGGAAGGGACACTAGGTCGCGTCAGTCCTCTTCTCCAATAACTCTTTCCTAGGGTAGCCTGGTCCTAGCTCAAGAGCTCACTTGTGTAGATGACCTGTGTTCTTGTAACAGCAGGGGAAGTCAAGGCAGTAGAGTCCTTGGTGACAGTACTGGAGTAGCTTTGAAGAAGTGAAACACTCTATAAGAGCTTATGCAAATAGTGTGAAGGAATTAGACCCTTGGTCTATCAAAGGACTTCAGACTGTGAGAGAAAATCTCCAAGTCTTCAAAGCTGGGGATCCAGCCTTGAGACCCGGGGGTTTATATACTATTCTACTGTTTGTACATGTTGTGGTAATACTACTATATAAGGAAACACATCCCATTGGTTAGATAAGAAGCTGTGTGAATATGATAAGAGTTAGATATGCCATAGGTTGATAAGAAAGAAGCATAGTGGAGATTAAGCATAGCCTTGCCCATGAGGCAAGATAGAAGCTGCATGTGAAACATGTATTGGGCATAGGGTATGACATCATAGATAAGGAGATAAGGGTCTAGCCCTTAAGCATGTGATGTGTCACATGATGTGATCATGTGACTGAGTCTAGGCTGCTGAGGTAAGTGGTCACATGATAAGTTAGGTGCGACTTGAAGACAAGTCCTTTCCACCTTGGTGTGGGAATAAGTTACCATATGCGGTAGGTCGCAAGTTTGACCCAGCCAAGTGGCAGGTATTAAGTTAGGTAAAATGAGCGATCGTAACAACTACTGCCTTTCTCTCCTTCCTCGCCCATCTAACAACTCAACAAAATTGCCCCTTCAGGTTACCCTGGAGGACTAGTATGATTTGATCCTTTGAGGTCGGGCTTGCCGGGCTAAGGAAATGCGCAGGAACATGGTGGTACTCGACGGCCAAGCCTGCATGATTGCCAGAAACAGAGAGGGCTACATGCGCAGGAGGAGTGCTGCCCTCTAAATTGAAGAACCTATTGGGACCAGTCTGCATGATCCGTTTTGTGTAGTTACCTCGACGGTATCCTACGTCGATGTTGAAGCAGAGCTGATAGTGAGCGTAATTGCAGAACTGGTCGTCAAAGAGCCACTTGACATAGCCTAAAAATATGATTTAGTAGTCGTCATTGTCTTGATACTATCAGCTTACCTTTGTCCATTATAGCTGCATCTGCAATGTCAACTGGTGTTATCTTCCAAGTGTCTGATTTGTTTTCGCCTGCAACTTGCCCAGGGGATGGAGGGGGGGTTTTGCTGCGAACCGGCGACTGCTATTGGACAAAAGACCATTTTACTAACTCTTTCAACTGGTCAAGATAGGTCCCTGTGAGGCTAACACCGTCTAAACGTACACCATGCCTACACAAAATTTAGCAAAGATATCAATACAAAGGAGAAAGAAAACCTACTCAGTAGCCAAATACTTGTTCAGTACTTCAAATGTGTGATGCCCGTGAAAAGACACTACACTGGTAGCGCGATTGACGGTGTGTAGAGTAGCTTGAAAACCTTTTTTCTCTTCTCGGATTATCCACACATCGTGACCAATAGTGCGAGTGGCAGCTTGCTGAAGCGAAAACTCTGTGAATTTCCTACACAATTGGATAGGAGTTCTGATCTGGAGTGTGTGGGTAAATGGTTAGTTGGGGTTGGGTAGATGAAATCATTGAAACAACTTACTAGGCGGCCATCTACTTCTGAAATCAACTCCACCTCGGCCTTCGGAAAGTCAACTGCTCACATAACACCAATAGAGCCACGGAGTTCACCCTGAGCAATCTGTAGAATATCACCAACGGAGACCCCATACCCTTTCTCCTTTGAAAAGGTGAGCACATCGGTGGGCTTCCGGATGGCAAGCTCGTCCAAATGGGACACTACTGATATATAGCTCCCCTGGTTTCCATTCTTGCCCTTGTGCCACACCAAAACCCATATGAAGCTGTAATCAGCCATACATTCAATTACACCGTCTAAACTGCAGTATTGGCCCTTTATGATATTCACTGTATTTCCTGGCATATTCTCGTTGAAGCCTTGTGTAGGGTCATGTAGCATGTCGGAGGAGAGACCAGGATGTTGCATCATAGTCGATAGTATGTGTGGAGTCATGTACAATTCCAGGAACGAGCAGGGCACTACAGTCTTCAATCACAATTACATCGACTGGTTTCATATAGATAGATTTGACTTACTACTTCCATCGTTTCCAAGACAAGTGTCGCATTATTTTCGGCGACAGTAATTATTGTCCCTGTAGAGCCACAATGGATGCCAGCGAAGACCTTGACATTGTCGCCATGGTTGAAAATTCAGCAGACATCCAACACCAGTGCTTTGTATTCAAAATTTGCATGGTCAGGATCGCAGGGCCGCACTGTGACTGTAGAGTGGCCAAGATGGATCAACACAATAGTTGCCATCTCATTCACAAAAGAGCCAGCGAGAAGGTGTACAAGATCACCAGCTTTCCAGAACTGGGCAGTGAAAAATAGGTATGAACTTTCGATAAGATCAGGATTGACTTGAGCTTCCATGTGGAGAGCAATGCAATCGGGATGAGGCATTTACACCGCTTCAAGCAAGGGTTTTGCAAATGTTTGTCGAAGGAGACCATGGTGAAAGTATATGCCCTGACACCTGAAGATGCCAGATGTCCTGTTAAATGGAAGAACCTCAAGCCCTGCACTCTTGGTGAAAGTGGGATCAAAGAGCTTCCTTTCTTTCCTTATCTGCACCTTAACTTCAGGTATGTCGTCTTCATCTATCACATTGTAGGGCCAACAGCAAGGGACCATGAGGAGTTCACAAGATTTCTCATCGACAGAGAGAATGTAGCCTATGTCGTGTTGGTAGACACCTTGCAGGATGCAAACCCACGAGTGAGGGGAAATGCAAGGGTGTTGCACAAAAAGAGTGATGTGCTCTTCCTCTGGAAGAAGGTTGATGTCACAAAGTGTGAACTTATGACTTGGGGGGCAGGTGTTCCGGATATGGAGGGGGCTGGGAGCTTCCATGTAGATCTTGTGAGGTTGTTACGCTCAGGCGTAGACCCGAGTGATGAGGGGTGAGGGGACGTTAACATCGCTATTCAGCTGACGTGGCAAGGGTTGATAGACGGGCGATCCGCTATCCTTAGCCTCAACGGTATGTTGTGAGCTGTTGACCTGGTCAACGTATGTCGTGATGCAGGGACGAAGGAGTCGCTATGGGGGAGCGACAACGAAGGGAACAAGGGGAGCGCCTACTCAGTAGTAAGGCAAGGACTAGGGGACCCGAGAGGAATCGATGATCAAGGTAGATTCGGGTAGGTCTAACTTGAGGAATACATCGAGGGTATCGAGGGGTTTATATACGCGAGTCAAGAGAGAATGAGGCGGAGCATAAAAGAGATGACTCGAGTATAGAATGCGATGGAATCGCGAAGAAGGGGAACGAGTCAGAGATAAGATATCAATACAGCTGCGGATACTGTGGATGAGTCACGCTAAATATGTAAGTGATGATAAAGGAAAAAGGGGAGGAATAATAAGGTGGCTCAAGCGGGACTCGAACAGCGAGAGCAATGTCTGTAGGGAAACTAGGGTAAGAGTAAGGGAAAAGAGTAGGGGTATACGTGGATCGTAACATTACCCCCCGGTTAAGGGTCAAGTCCATGACGAAGACTAGAAGTCACCGTAACCAGAACCGGCGTCGTTGAAGTCTGCCTCCATTGAGACGAAAGGGTCCATGTCAGGAGAGGGGGAGTGGGCGGGTCGTCGAGAGACTGGAGAATGTCGAGCTCGGGAGAATGGGAGATGGGGCGGGGCCCTATGGTAGGATTCCTGAGAGGAGGAGCCTGACGAGGACGAGGGAGGGAGGACGGGGGAGCGACGAGGCCACGAGGGACACGAGAATCATTGATGACCCGGGGCGTACTCTTTGCATTTGTTGCACTGGTAACGAGGGCAATTGATACAGATATGTCCCACTGTGTGACAATGGAAGCATTGGAGAGTCACGTGGGGGTGAGGGGAGAGGGCTCATGGGGGGTCGAAGCGAGAGAGGACATGTAGTTCTGTCTCGTTGAGGGGAGAGGATGACGCAGAGATGGGAGGGGTTTCTGGGGCGGTGATGAAGGTGGATGGGGAGGGATAACGAAGGTGGGAGTCCACTTCTGCGATGAAGGCCAACATGTCGCATTGATACATCGTCTGGATGATGTGAGTTTCCAGAGTGCGAAGGACATGAGAGAGGTGGGAGCGGTAAGCGGCGGTCTCGGCAGAGGTGGTGGGGGCGGAGGTGGTGAGGAGGATTCATGACATGGTGAGGAAGGTTTTATACAGATGGGTAAAGGTGGAGTTCGGCTCCATGGTGTCTAGAAGGGCACGGGAGAGAGGGAGGCGGCATAGCTGGTAGGCCGTAGCGTCGACCAAGTCTTGGTCGAGGGGGAAAGGGTGAGTGGGGAAGGATAGGGGGGGATGGTTGACTGGAGCACGTCGATCAGAAAGTCTGTTGATGAGGGGAACGGGGGAAGCGGGGGAAGACCAAGTGTATCTGGCCCAGACGTTGTCGGAGGGGACAGAGGGGGGAACGGGGGGTTCGTAGGTGGGGTCCAGTTGGTCTTGGGCGTTGGCGGTGGACGACCAGCTGGTTTCGACGATCTCCGAAGAGTTGTCGCTGATGGGGGTGGTGGGGATGGACATGATGGATGCAATGGAGAGGGTCTGAGGGGGAGAGAGGCCGTGGCGTTGTTTATATCCATTCAGGATATCTGTGGAGTTCCGTAGGTTCCATTCGGGTTCCCAGGAATCTTCTTCGGCGGAGTACCCTTTCCATCGGATCAGGTATTGCCGGGCCGTTGGGGACCTGCGGTGTTTGATGATCTTTTCGATCTCGTACTCTTCTTGGCCATCAATTAGATCAGGTGGGGGTGCTGGGAAATTAGGGCCGTGTACGTGGTTTTCGTGATAGGGCGATAAGAGAGAGGCGTGAAAGACGGGGTGTATCTTCCAGGTACGGGGGAGGCGGAGTTTGTACGTCAGGGGGGAGAGGACGTTGGTGATAGTAAAGGGGCCTTCGCGTTTTGATGCGAATTTGGGGTTGACGATGAGGCGTTTGAGGTTTCTGGCCTCGAGCCAGACTTGGTCTCCTTGGTGAAGGGAGAGAAGGATTTCTTGGAACGGGCAGCCATGGTTTGTCTGGCGAGCTCGTGGGCAGTGAGGGCTTCATTGCGGGCGGCAATGAGGGAGCGGAGGTGCTCTTCAAGGGCGGGGATCTTCGATTGGGCGAAGATTTCTGGGAGTGCTTGGGGTTCGTATCCCATCATGAGATAGAACGGAGATTGCCCGGTGATGGAGTGAGGGTGGTGGTTATGAGCGAATTCGGCATGGGGGATTAAGTCGGACCAGGAAGACAGGTTGCTTCCACAAAAGATGCGAAGATAAGTTTCGATCTCCTGGTTGACTCGTTCGGTTTCACCATCCGTTTGGGGATGGTAGGCGGTGGAGAGGGCGAGGGAGTATCCGAGGAGTCGAGAGAGCTCTTTGGCGAAAGAGGAGGCAAACTGTGGTCTGCGATCAGAGATGATCTTGTCGTAGAGGCCGAAGTGGCGGAACACAGTGAGGAAAAAGAGGTTGGCGACTCCTTCGGCGGTGATGGTTTTCCTGGTGGGACAGAGAATCACCCCCTTCATAAGGCCATGGTCTACTATGACCAGTAAAGTATCGCAGCTGTCCGAGAGGGGGAGATCGGTGATGAGATCACAGGAGATTTGTTGGAAGGGGCGGGTGCAAGTGGATTTGATGGGGAGAAGGGGGGGGGAGGTGGGGTGGGTGTCGCCTTGTTTTGTTGGCAAACGGCGCAGCCTTCGACGTATTTGCGGACGTATTGGGCGAGGCCAGGCCAGTAGAACTCGGAGGAGACGAGTTGGCGAGTTTTAAAGTAGCCGGGGTGGCCGGCAGTTTCGTGGTTGTGACAACGTTGTAGAATGGCACGACAGAGGGATTCATCGGCAGGGATGTAAGTGCGTCCTTGGAAGGTGAGGACGCCGTTGTCGTAACACCAGTCGGCGATACGGTTGCGGAGGTGGAGGGGGGGGGCGTGATCGAAGGCGCTGTCCGGACCAGGGAGGATTTGGAGGAAATCCTGGATGACAGAGTCGCGTTTGGAAGCGTCGGAGATACGCTCGGAGAAGACGGAGTCAATGAGGTTAATGAAGAGGGATTGGGGGAGGAGGGTCACTCCAGAGTTGTCGTCTTCATCAGAGATGAGGTCGGGGCGGCGGGAGAGGGCATCAGGGCTGGCAAGGGATTTGCCGGGGACATGGGAGAGTTTGAGATCGTAATCTGCGAGGTCGAGGAGCCAACGCGCTTGTCGGCGATTGAGGTTTTGGGTGGAGCGGAAGTATGTGAGGTTCTTGTGGTCTGTGAAGACCTGGACAGGGTGGGGGGAGCCATGGAGGTATTGTCTCCAGGATCGGAGGGCGCGTATGATCGCGAGGAGTTCGCAATCATAGATGTCGTAGTTCCTCTCAGCCGGGCTAAAGGACTGAGAGATGTAGGAGCATGGGTGCCAATCGCCATTGGTGTCGGCCTGGAGGAGGATTCCACCCAAGGCGTATTTAGAAGTGTCGGTGGCGATGGCGAAGGGAGCGGAGGTGTTGGGGAGTTGAAGGACTGGTTCCTTCAGGAAGAGGTGTTTCAGCCGGGTGAAGGCTGCGGTGCAAAGAGGGGACCATTCCCAAGGGGTATCCTTCTTGGTTAGGTCAATTAGTGTTACGCTCAAGCGTAGACCCGAGTGACGAGGGGCAAGGGGACGTTAACGTCGCTATTCAGCTGATGTGGCAAGGGTTGATAGACGGGCGATCCGCTATCCTCAGCCTCAACAGTATGTCGTGAGCTGTTGACCTGGTCAACGTATGTTGTGACGCAGGGACAAAGAAGTCACTTGGAGATGCGATGATGAGGGACGAAGGGAATGCCTGCTTGACAGTAAGGTGAGGACTGGAGGGCCTGAGAGGAATTGATGATCAAGGTAGATTCGGGTAGGTCTAACTTGGGGAATACATCGAGGGTATCGAGGGGTTTATATACGCAAGTCAGGAGAGAATGAAGCGGAGCATAAAAGGGATGACTCGACTATAGAATGCGATGGAATCGCGAAGAAGGGAAGTGAGTCAGAGATAGCAGTATCAGTACAACTGCGGATACTGTGGATGAGTCACGCTAAATAGGTAAGCGATGATAAGGAAAAAGGAGGAGTAATAAAGTGGCTCAAGCAGGACTCGAACAGCGAGAGCAGTGTCTGTAGGGAAACTAGGGTAAGAGTGAAGAGAAAAGAGTAGGGGTATACGCGAATCGTAACAATTAGAGGGCGGGCGATGGAGGAGTAGTCCGGAATGAACCGGCGGTAGAAGTTGGCAAAGCCTAGGAACGATCAAACGTCCTTGAGCTTTTCGGGGGTGGGCCAGGATGCAATTCCGTCGAGCTTGACAGGGTCCATGGCGAGTTGACCGGGTTTCACGATCATTCCAAGGTAGTCGACTTCGGTCACCCCGAAGCGACACTTCTTGAGTTTGAGGTGCAAGTTGAGTTCTTGCATACGTTGGAGAACGCGACAGGTACGTTCGTCGTGGAGTTCTTGGGTGGGGGAGTAGATGAGGAGGTCGTCCATGTAGACGACGAGCCAACCTTCGGTGATCATGTCTCGGAATGAGTCATTCATGAACCGCTGAAAGGTTGCTGGGGAGTTGGTCAGTCCGAAGAACATGACCGTGGGTTCGAAGAGGCCTTTGTGGGTGACGAAGGCGGCCTTCCATTGATGTCCGTCCTTGATGCGGACGTTGTTGTAGCCCCATCAGACGTCGAACTTGGTGAAGAGTTTAGCGTCCTTGAGTTTGTTGATGAGGTCGGGGATGAGGGGGAGGGGGTAGGCATCTCGAACAGTGTGTTCGTTCAGATACCGGTAGTCTTGGCAAGGGCGGAGGCCGCCGTCCTTTTTTTTGACGAAGAAGAATGGGGAGGCTTGGGGGGATTTGGAGGGGCGGATTTTCCCAGTGGCGAGGTTTTCTTCGATGAACGTTTCGGTGGCTTGTCGTTCATCAGGGGACAAGGGGTATACTTTCCTGATCTTGGGGGTGAAGGAGGTGTCGAGGTTGATCTCATGATCGTAGGGGCGAGAGGGGGGAACGTGTTCGGTGGCCTCTTTGGAAAAGACCGAGGCGTAGTCGGAGAATTCGGGGGGTAGAACTTGCTTTGGCTTAGTTTTCTCGGCATTGACAGCAAGTTCTGTGGAGGTGTTGACCTTGCCAATGAGGTTGGCAGGTCCGGAGATAACGAAGTGAGAGTCCCCGTGAAAGACTCTGTTCACAGTGGCATAGGGGATGGGGACAGTGTTGAATTCCTTGATGGACTCGTCTTTGAGGAAGCTGGGGAGGTGTCGGTGGTCGGGGGCGATGTTGACATGTCGGATTTCGGGGGAGTTGTTGGGGAGGAGGGAGCGGAAGTATGAGTCGTGCCGTTTGGTGTCGGCCGAGTGGAGGGAGTGGAGGAGTTTCGACTGATCCGTGGATTCGGCAATAGAGATGGTCTGTTTAGACCAGTCGATGGAGGGGTTGGTGGCTTTGAGCCAAGGGAGTCCGAGGATGACGTTAGTCGTCCCACAGTTCATGACGTAGAAGGTTACTTTGT
>JBBPML010000520.1:0-14916 GCA_038090275.1 Austroboletus novae-zelandiae
GGATTAGGAAAGCAGGATTAGAAATAGAGTACCAGAATTAGAATAGCATTAGAATTAGAATTAGAATTGGTAGCTTTACTTAGGGTTAGTTATATCAAAAATGTTGCTGTGTGGTGAAGATTAGCAAATATATGAAAACTTTAAGATTTGTTGTGGCTTTGAATCTTGAATCAATAATCATTTACATATGGATGTAGGTTCGGGGTTTGAACCAGTTCAGAACTATTTCTTCAATATGAAGCAAGCCCCAAACCTGAACCTGAACCTACTAGCCCTGGCCCGAACCTGAACCTGAACTGAACCTGAACCTCGGAGTTCAGTTCAGAGGTTCAGGTTTGAACCTAAGGTTCAGAACTGAACTTTGGCAGCCCTAAGGATTAGTTGAGGATGAGGTAAGGGTTAGTCGAGGACAAGGTAAGGATTAGTCAAGGACAAGGTAAGGGTTAGTCAAGGGGTAAGGATTAGTTGAGGATGAGGTGAGGTTTAGGTGCATGAGCAAGCATCGTAACAATATCTACAGGGGTACCAGCATGTTCTCATATTGACACCCTTTTAGCCTACTTTCTTGTACTTTATTTACTTCGAGTAATGCCTCCACTTTATGTTTTGAAAAGAACAGATGATGTACAGAAAGTATCTATAGTAGCGAGACAATGAACCAGGGCTGCCAGGCTCCAGCCTTCTGCATGGTTATAAGTATTGTGACACCACAATAGAGTATACACAAGGCAGCATACATTCCGGTAAGATCAATCAACGGAAATATTGTACCAACAATATAAATGAGATGCTGATATATCTGGTACTATACAGTGACATTCCGAAACAGGAAATTTGATACTGGAATATATTTGATACTACTGTACGATATCCAAAGTTCACTGGGAATCACATGTAATGTCGCTAATTGGGCACCCAATAATTTTTTGATTGGTGAAGATGTTCTTTACATGAAGTTTTGGCCTGACTCGGACCAAAACTTCGCGAATTCAAGTTTAGAGCTACGATTGACCATGCGGGCACTTCTGGGGAGCGATTTATGCTGTGGTCGCAGTCAAATTCTCGCTGTACAGTGGTCTCAAGGCCGCCTGGACTCAGTGGACTGGCGGGTGACAGCTGTCAACTAGTAATGAAAGCGAGAGAAGGCTCCTGTGGGCAAGCTGACGTTGAACACGTTTAAGACTTATTATCTGAGTTTAGTAGGGAGAGCGGAATGATGCGAGTTGCGCAGGCCCGTGACTCACTGGAATGCTGCTTATGCCAGCGGACAACCACACTACGTCGGAATCGCGGTCGAATCACTTGAATCCATGCGATACAGAGTCGCGTCCGGCATTCTGTATGAGCAGCCCAGCCGCGATGAGGCGTCCGTCCGCTGTCCCATTAAATATGTTTTCAGGGCCAGCAGTGACTCAGCCTGTCAGACATGGTCATCGTACACTCTTGAAGGTACCTATGATTAGATTACCTTCAGGAGCCCAAGTTGACGGTAAGATGGTCGATTGAAAGCCAAGTGTTAACCTGAATAAAGGCACGTGTACACAAGCGACGACCGTATGCATGCCTCCTTATAGCAAATGACGCTCGACCATACGTAAAATTTGAACCGAGTCGACGCAGAGATTGTAAGTACAGAATTGTTCTACACTAATTTATCATAACTTCTATAACATCGAATATATCACCTTTCTGTAATCGATTCTAGTCAAGGGTAACACCATGATGTATATAACCGTCCTCGGACCCCGTCAGGTATACGCCACGCTTGTACACTGCCCAGTCGTTGCTTGAAAACTGCGACCGATCTGATGCGCTCAGGCGGCGTCGTTTGTGACCGCCCCAGACCGGTTTCCAACTGTGCCAAGCATCCGGAGAAGGAGGAGTACGAGCATGTTCGTCCATGTAGTCCGTCAGTCGTTTGTCGCCACCAACATCGGGGGCATCCAGCGAGCCCAAGTGTTCTTTAGTGTTTTTGTTCTGCCAGCTATGGACACTATCGATCCAATCGGTGGAATAGTCGAAGATCGTGACGTCGGACTCAGAGGAAGAGTCATCGTCCTCAGGTGTCTGGAAAGGCAGTGTCGCCCGTTGCTTACCTCCAGCATATCGTTTCCCGGAGGCCCGGCTACTGCGTCCTTGAGAGCGCGTACCGGCACTGGGACCGTCGCGTCTTGGAGGAGGTCCACCTTGCGCGTGGTCATCTCGACCTTCCTCAGGTGGGGCGGGTGGCTTATTGGATGGACCGCCGGTGTTATGGTGATCAGGTACTTGTACCCGCGTCCATTTTTCATACAAATCTCGTATGATAGTAATCATACGACCAGCATAAAATGGATTGGCCGCTTCCATGTGGTACTCAGACAGCCACTCGGTCATCGTCTGTATCACGGGGAGTCCTCCATCCAGAGCAGCCAGAGCAGCCAGTTTCTTGCCCGTATTGAAAACGATGAAATGTGGATGAAAATGGCCCTCAAGGGACCCAAGAGTGGTGTAGGGAGAAATATGATGGTTGTGGTCACAGTTGTCATTGTCCACGTCCGGGAATCGACAAATCGGTTCTTTGAATGTAGGAACGGGGAGAACATAGTACCGGTAAGTGGAATTCCGCTCTTCGAAGAACTGTATGACCTTGAGTCAGTCTCTCAGATAGTATAAAAGTCGAAGCACCTTTCTCATGTTCCTCTTCACAAGCTTTCCTCGCGGGTACATCTCAGACAGTTCTCGTAGAACGTCATATTCGGGAATTAAAACCAATTCTCCGCTGTCGAAGGAAGTATGCCAGTCGACCCGCACTGAAATACATATCAGTAAAAAAAGGTTGGTTTCGAACGCGACGGGTTAACGTACAATGCATCAGATTGTACCTCGTATCCACGTTGAAAGGTTCAATATCCCAGACATACTCCAATTTCGTTATCTGAAAGATGAATGGAGTGAGCATGACTAATGAGTGCGAGGTATAGCTGTACCATGTCGGGATTGGTGGCCTTGGGAACAATGTGGCATGACTGGACGTGCTTTCTCCGATTGGTAAGAAAGCAGCGACCATGGTTTGGGTCAGCCGAGAGTGCCCACTCCTTTTGACGACTGTTGACGGTAGGCGCGACTTTTCTGATTTGCGGTGTCACTTCGTCCTCTATGCTATTAGCAATCCCCTGTGCTTGGCGTCTCTCCTCCCGGGGTTCATAATCTGGCGATAATGGTCCGACCGGGCTTGGTGTTCTAGGATCTTCGTCCGGGGTTTCGCGACTACCAGGGTGCTCATTGACGGGAGGGAGAGCGCGATGGCGCGACTGGCTTGATGTTTTTGAACGCGTCATCGGAGGCATGTCTGTCGAAGAAGGCTCTGGCACTTGGTGGCCATTTATAGTGCACGGCAGCATTGACGGTAGATGTTCTCCCATGTTGAACGTGGACGCGTGGAGTGGTCGACCGCTAAACAAGCGCGTTCCGCTGTCATTCAGAGGATTCCCACGAGTCAAAGCGTTGGCAGGTGCTGATCGGCGATCACGCGTAATATCGCTAATTGAGCACGCAATAATTTTTTGAAGGAATGCGTGTGCCCCAAAAGAGTGAATATCAACAATTTTATTGTACTACTTAGTGAAATCGGTTCTTAAAGGTTGGCTGGAGGATTTTCGGCGACGAGGCGTTCATTGAGTCAGTGGACTGGCGGGTGACAGCTGTCAACTAGTAATGAAAGCGAGAGAAGGCTCCTGTGGGCAAGCTGACGTTGAACACGTTTCTTAAAAACTTAAGTATTATCTGAGTTTAGTAGGGAGAGCGGAATGATGCGAGTTGCGCAGGCTCGTGACTCACTGGAATGCTGCTTATGCCAGCGGACAACCACGCTACGTCGGAATCGCGGTCGAATCACTTGAATCCATGCGATACAGAGTCGCGTCCGGCATTCTGTATGAGCAGCCCAGCCGCGATGAGGCGTCCGTCCGCTGTCCCATTAAATATGTTTTCAGGGCCAGCAGTGACTCAGCCTGACATGGTCATCGTACACTCTGGAAGGTACCTATGATTAGATTACCTTCAGGAGCCCAAGTTGACGGTAAGATGGTCGATTAAAAGCTACGTGTTAACCTGAATAAAGGTACGTGTACACAAGCGACGACCGTATGCATGCCTCCTTATAGCAAATGATGCTCGACCATACGTAAAATTTGACCCCGGTCGACGCAGAGATTGTAAGTACAGAATTATTCTACACTAATTTATCATAACTTCTATAACATCGAATACATCACCTTTCTGTAATCGATTCTAGTCAAGGGTAACACCATGATGTATATAACCGTCCTCGGACCCCGTCAGGTATACGCCACGCTTGTACACTGCCCAGTCGTTGCTTGAAAACTGCGACCGATCTGATGCGCTCAGGCGGCGTCGTTTGTGACCGCCCCAGACCGGTTTCCAACTGTGCCAAGCATCCGGAGAAGGAGGAGCACGAGCATGTTCGTCCATGTAGTCCGTAAGTCGTTTGTCGCCACCGACATCGGGGGCATCCAGCGAGCCCAAGTGTTCTTTAGTGTTTTTGTTCTGCCAGCTATGGACACCATCGATCCAATCGGTGGAATAGTCGAAGATCGTGACGTCAGACTCAGAGGAAGAGTCATCGTCCTCAAGTGTCTGGAGAGGCAGTGTCGCCCGTTGCTGACCCCCAGCATATCGTTTCCCGGAGGCCTGGCTACTGCGCCCTTGAGAGTGCGTACCGCTACTGGGACCTTTGCGTCTTGGAGGAGGTCCACCTTGCGTGCGGTCATCTCGACCTTCCTCAGGTGGGGCGGGTGGCTTATTGGATGGGCCGCCGGTATTATCATGGTCAGGTACTTGTACCTGCGTCCAATTTGCGTATAACCTTTGTATGGTGATGACCATATCGGCAGCATGCACCGGATTGATTCCTTCCATCAGGCTCCTGGTTAACGTCAGGAGATTCTGACCTCCATCCTGAGCACCCAGAGCAGCCAGCTTTTTGCCCGTATTGAAAACGACGAAGTGTGGATGGAAATGGCCCTCAAGTGGCCTGAGGGTGTTGTAAGGAGCGCTATGATGCTTGTGGTCACAGTTGTCATTGTCCTCGTCCGGGAATCGACAAATCGGTTCTTTGAATGTAGGAATGGGGAGAACATAGTACCGGAAAGTGGAATTCCGCTCTTTGAAGAACTATATGACCTTGAGTCAGTCTCTCAGATAGTATAAAAATCGAGGTACCTTTCTCATGTTTTTCTTCACAAGCTTTCCTTGCGGGTACATTTCAGACAGACCTTGTAGAACGTCGTGTTCAGGGATTAAAAGCCATTTTCCGTTGTCGAAGGAATTGTGCCAGTCGACGCGCACTGAAATACAAGTCAGTAAAAAAAGTTGGTTTCGAACGCGACAGGTTGGCGTACAATGCATCAGATTATACCTCGTATCCACGTTGAAAGGTTTAACATCCCAGACATACTCCAATTTCGTTATCTGAAAGATGAATCGAGTGAGTATTAACGATTAACGAATGCGGAGTATAGTTATACCCAGTCGCGATTGGTGGCCTTGGGAACAATGTGGCATGACTGGACAGGCTCTCCCCGATTGGTAAGAAAGCAGCGACCATGGTTTGGGTCAGCCGAGAGCGCCCACTCCTTTTGACGACTGTTGACGGTAGGCGCGACTTTTCTGATTTGCGGTGTCACTTCGTCCTCTATGCTATTAGCAATCTCCTGCGCTTGGCGTCTCTCCTCCTGGGGTTCATAATCTGGCGATAATGGTCCGACCGGGCTTGGTGTTCTAGGATCTTCGTCCGGGGTTTCGCGACTACCAGGGTGCTCATTGACGGGAGGGAGAGCGCGATGGCGCGACTGGCTTGATGTTTTTGAACGCGTCATCGGAGGCATGTCTGTCGAAGAAGGCTCTAGCTCTTGGTGGCCATTTATAGTGCACGGCAGCATTGATGGTAGATGTTCTCCCATGTTGAACGTGGACGCGTGGAGTGATGGACTGATAGACAAGCGCGTTCCGCTGTCATTCAGAGGATTCCCACGCGTCAAAGCGTTGGCAGGTATGTATGGCGGTAAATCTGCACAAATAATTCTCCGCGCGTTTTTTTTGTCACACCGCCCGCGCTTTTCTCAAGGTCACGCTGCGCGCTTTTTTCTCAAGGTCACGCCGCGCACTTTTCTGAGTCCTACCGCGCGCTTTTTTCTCAAGGTCATGCCGCGCACTTTTCTGAGTCCTACCGCGCGCTTTTTTCTCAAGGTCATGCCGCGCGCTTTTCTCAAGTCATGCGTACTTTTGTTTCCTCGAAATGTCATATATCGTCACATGTAATAGACTAGCAGTATTCAAACAAGCTGTAAGTCCTGTACTAGTCCTTTGCAAACCTCAGAAATAAATACATTGGCATGTCGAAAACCAGTTCCTTCTTCGAGGAGTTGGAACATCAGGGCGTGGCAGCCAGCACCCATACGACCAAACTGCAACTCCTGAAAACATTTGACAGCGTCGGGGAATGGCTGTGGGTTTTTGAAATCGAGTAAAAAGTGGCCCATTCCATTCCACCAAACTCTACTCCAGTCCTCTTGACATGTAATCGGATTTTTGCAATCTGCTGCATGGGACAGGATTGCTGGCACTTCGCATGCAAGATTCCTGGAGTTTTCTTCAAGAATCGATTTAGTATACGTAAGTGCAACGAATGCCTCGTGACCCAACATCAAATGGTGATGCCTGGTGATATTTTTGAGGGGGATGTTGAGAAGCAAAATGAAGCCGTGTTTGAATATTTTCAGTAATCTGAATTTGCGACCAATTTCAACAAGTTCCACTGGGTGATAGCTATATCTCATCTCCCATATGTGATCGACAACAAAAGTATGAGTTTTCGAGCAACGATACTTGTCCACAAACTGCAACAGATCTTGAAGGTCTTTAAGTGAGTAGCTATTGCCTGACGCTGTGGTATGAGAGCTGCAAAAATTAACCATGAGATAGCTTCGTTAGGAAGGATGCTCACTGCCCGTGGATATGGGAAAGGAACAAATTGAACACGTGTTTTCATTCACCCTCCAAGAAAATGGGGTGCTCATCGTCTTTTCCTTCCGACGAGTCATGATGTCTGGCATCCTCTATTGCAAACATATCACGAAAGAGGCCCGAGTGGTCTACCAGTAAGTTGTCATATAACTTGTAAAGCATATTTTTGACCTGGTGGGGGGTCAAGCAACCTCCTTAGACGATGTTTCTAAATACACACCCGAAAAATATACTCTCCTTTTGGATAATAGTAGTCAGGATGACGGGATACAGACATGACTTGATGCAGCGAACGAGACGATGGAGTCGAACATTTGGGAGACAAAAATGTGTCACACTTTGTGACAGCATTTAAAGAAGCAGTGACAGCCTGTAAAATCAGGCTGGCTCATCTCGTTTTGGGGACGAAATGTCAGGTTTCATAGTAACATGCTCATTTAACTATGTGACAGAGGAGTATACAACTTAATACAGGAAATGCACAATGAATTGAAGAGCATGCGGGAGTTGCTAAAGGAATCTTATGGCAATGAGAGCAGAAGAGCCAATGCTAGTGTAGATGTCATCTGCCATGAAGCACTCATGGAGATAGGTGACTCGCTTAATTGTACCCTTTCGACGAGTCGACGGAGCCCGCACAGGCTTCACCGGTTGCTGAGCAGATATGATAGTATCTTCATTCTTGGGATGAGCTTGAGTCACAATGACTTTGGCCGAGAAGAGTCCTTTGATGAAGGGATTGGCTGATCCAGCGCCTTCCGCACCATCGGCAGTACCTGCGCTAGCACCACGGAGAAGTGAGACGAAATCAGGATTAAGGGAATCGAGATTGTGCTCGAGGAAACTCTCGGAAGAGTATGTGACAGGGCCGTTGAAATGACTCACAGTAAAAGTCGGGTATCCAGATCGGTTGATGGCACCAACTTTGAACGACGAGTGGTTACCCCAGCGCTTGCCAAATGCTTCTACCATTGTATGGTCCGTCTTCTTGTGTGACCGATGAGCCTGATCGTCCATGATGTGGATCAGGCCACCAGGCTTATTTTGCAAAAGACGAACGCATTCAGCATTGTTGAAGTATGGCACCGAGGGAACAAAATGAGAGATCCCCTCCGTCTGATATTCATCAACGTGTGACTCGAAAAGGCGCTTCTGGATGAAATTTTGCAGACACTCATTCACGAAGTTGATGCAAAATTGGTCAAGGGAGTTGGGGCGGCTGGTCATGTTTTGGGGGCCGGGAAGGTCAAAGAGGCCAATGAAAGTGTCGAACTCTTCACAGCAAAGGCACTGGTTGATATATTCGTTTAGCCACAAGAACAGAAAGGAATAAAGTGTCTTGGCGAGATCGTCATGGTTGTCTGAGGCACCATCTGGGTCAAGGAAAACAGTACATAGTTCTTTCTTGACAAGCTTCGTCTTGTAGGCAAGCGGACTTTCAAGTGCCGAAGGTTGAACACCAAGAAACTCTGCGATGATGTTGAGCACATCCATGTTACGAACAACAGCGGCATTCACATCACGGCCGTGATCAAAGGTGAACTCCAGATTTCCAAGGTGAAGGATGGTGACGACGAGTTGGCATGTCTGAGTGACATGACGCTTGGACAAGCCCACGGACTTGAGAGTCAATTTGAGCTGCTCAAAGTGGTTGGTGTTGACATCCCAGACGCCGTTGGGACGAGTGCCGGCCGGCGCGCTGAGCGAGATATCGATACATGGAAGTTGCACTCCTCAGATGGCACAACTGCCACATGGTTGCATTTGAGATACGGCCCTTGTCAGTGAACTGAAGCTCCGTATATTTTCCAAAGTGCGAAGCGTTCGGATTGAAGAGTGTGCGAGTGTTTCCAAAAGACTCTAGGGCAAACTCTGCGGCAGGGACCTGAGTTGCCCATTTGCAGCCCTTCTTTCCAGGATTGGAAACCGAGAGCTCAAGCAATGTCTTGATGGCAAGACAATGCGCTGACAATGCTGCAGAACTTGTTAGAATGAGCGCTCACACGGCCAGACAAACAGGAGGTGAGTCACTCACCTTGAGAGGCTCAGAGTGAGCCAGAGGAGTCAGCAGAAGATGCGAATGCTCCACACAGCATCTATAGGCCGTAGGGACACCCGAGCTGTTGGGAAGTGGTGCGATGACGAGACAGAGGGCCAGGAGGTCAGATGCAGGTCCAGGGGGGCGAAAGGTGATGTTGGAGGTGACTAGAGGCATGATGAGATGATTGACGAAGTGAATGGTGAGCGAGCCGAGCCGGAATGATCAATCTGGGGGCATTAGCCAGAAAGAAGGCGAGTCAGCATGGATGGCATGAGCAAAAGGTGATGGACATACCTGTGCAATCCATGGCATCGGGCCATAGCATTCAGACAGCCGTTGCGCCATGAGAAGTGCTGAAGAACGCTCTTCGGGAAGTCCCACTATGCCTACGATGGCGCTACCACCATTACCACAGGGTGAATGGCCTCCCAACCTCCTTTTGGCACATGATGCCCTATATGATATTTATCACCATGCTAGCCGGATCCTTAATCAGGAGCAGCCCGATCCCGTCCAGCTCCAGCTCCATCTTACCACTATCGAATACGAAGCAATGCTGCTTCTTCAAGCTGTCCAAGATGATTTCCCATTGCCTGCTTTAGAGGAATGGGTAGTGAGTTTGGCCATGTCGTTCGGAAAATTGGCTCTTGGCCTGTCATGTTACTTCGAGACTGCAAAATCAGTAAGATTGAGTTTTGCTGAATAGTATTTACTACAATACTGACCAATCACAGAGTAGACAGTAATGTCTGGATTCCAAAACCTGTTAGAGTTGTGCGCACCGGGAAATGGGGCCGCCCTCGAAAGGAGATTGATTTTGATTATCTCAAGGAGGCGATCTCGAGTAAACGTCAAATCAAACAGACGGAGCTTGCACGTGTCTTAGGGTTGCACAGGAATACTATTCGCTCCTGCATGAAAAGATATGGCATAGAGCGTAAATTTTCAGCCATGAGCAATCAGGATCTCGACAAACTGGTGGCTGGATTCAAATCTACTCATTCGGAATCGGGCTGTCACTATGTAATAGGTCATTTATGTGCTCTTGGTCATCGGGTGCAACATAACCGCGTCCTTCAATCTCTTCATAGAGTTGATCGCACTGGCAAAGTTCTTCGAAATTGCAGTGTGAAGAGAAGGCGAAAATACTACATAAAATGGCCGAATGCTCTCTGGCATGTAGATGGCCACCACAAGCTGATCCATTGGAGGATAGTAATCCATGGTCTCATTGATGGATTTTGTCGAACGGTATATACTTAAATTACATTTTATGGCTTTTTCATTGGTTTGATTGGTTCGCCATTAGATAGTAGCCCTTCGTGTGAGCGACAACAATCGGTCGGAAACTGTTCTCCATCTATTTGAGCATGCTGTAACCAAATATGGAATGCCATCCCGAGTTAGAGGAGACCGTGGCGGGGAGAACATAGATGTTGCAACTCATGTCGTCATGAAGAATGGCCTAGGGTGTGCGTCATTCATGTGGGGCTCGTAAGTTGCTGGTCGCCGTCTTTCATAGTGGCATAACAATTAATCTAGCTTTTAAGGTCAACGCATAACACACAGATTGAATGCTTATGGGTTGAAGTTGGGACGCAATTTGCTCGTTGCTGGCGAGCATTTTTCATGTGGCTTGAACATATGCATATGTTAAATCCACAAAACCCAGGCCATCTTTGGCTTCTGCATGCTCTATTTCTCGACGCAGTTAATGATGACTGCTTATCTTTTCAGCATGGATGGAACTGTCACCCGATTAGTGGCCCTGATACAAATGATAAAAGCCCTGAAGTATGTAATTTTACTGTGGCAAACAGCTCTATCCTAACTTGTAATAATAGGACCTTTGCTACTTAGGCCAAATTGAATTTGGCTTATATGACAATGACTGTGAGGGACTTCATCCAGAAGTCATTGACCAGTATTATGGTGTGCATGGGATTCCAAGGATTCCTCATGAAAACTGTTCAGGTGCTGGACATCCTGTGGATGAAAAAGATAGCGAAAACGAGGATGCTGAAATATCGAAAACTCACATAGCCGATCTTGTCAATGAACAGCAGCGCAGACTTGCAAACCAAGACATCATTCAGGTGCCGTCACATAGAAGTCCCTTCCATGATCCAGTAGACGAGGCAGCATTTTTCAACATGTTGAGTGAGGTAAATACCCAGCAGATAATCCCAGATGGATTTGGCCTGACGCCAGCTAAATGGGGATCTGATCGCTATCCCATTTTTGAAACAATTTGGGTGGGCTGATGGCAATCAAAACAGCTGGATATCTCACTTTCAGAGGAAATTTGATACAAGTGTGCATGTTTGTGGTGCCAGGCACTCTTTTCTTTGGCACATTTCATCGAATGATACATACTTATAGAAGTGGTACTGATAGGTATATAAAGCTGACCTGTCTGTCACAATAATTTGGTCTGGAACCCTCGGCCTGCCAACGTTTGCTTCACCGCATCAGTGGTACTTCGACTACTTTCCCATGGTCAACTCCACTGAATTCTGCTGGGGTGCTGATGGTACCTGTGATTGTGAACGCTTTACTTGGCAGGAAGACAGGTCTCCGTCATGCTGGGAGTGTGGCCATGGGATTAGCAAGCATCCTAATGGCCCAATGGATCTGCTGCCCCAACCACCACCATCTGTGTTACGATTCGCTATATACCCCTACTCTTGTCCCTTTACCCTTACCCTAGTTTCCCTACAGACACTGCTCTCACTGTTCGAGTTCCGCTTGAGCCACCTTATTATCTCCCCTTTTTCCTTATCATCGTTTACCTATTTAGCGTGACTCATCCGCAGTATCCGCAGCTGTATTATTACTGCTATCTCTGACTCGCTCCCCTTCTTCGCGATTCCATTGCATTCTATAGTCGAGTCATCTCTTTTACGCTCCGCTTCATTCTCTCTTGACTCGCATATATAAACCTCTCGATACCCTCGATGTATTCCCCAAGTTAGACCTACCCGAATCTACCTTGATCATCGATTCCTCTCGGGCCCCCTTGTCCTCACCTTGCTACCAAGTAGGCGTTCCCCTTGTCACCCTCGTCGCTCCTCCATAGCGACTCCTTCGTCCCTGCGTCACAACATACGTTGACCAGGTCAACAGCTCACGACATACCATTGAGGCTGAGGATAGCGGATTGCCCGTCTATCAACCCTTGCCACGTCAGCTGAATAGCGACGTTAACGTCCCCTTGCCCCTCGTCACTCGGGTCTACGCCTGAGCGTAACAATCTGAGCCACCACTGCCATCCCAAACATCGTTCTCAACACAAGCTGCATTTGCACTGCTGTCCTGACTGTCATCCTCGACACAAGCCACATCTGCAGGTACCTCAACCGAGCCATGCAAAAGTGTGTTAGAGATCTTCAAGAACATCAAAGATCCACAGTCGACTGCTTGGGCTGAAGTGATGGCAGGCTTTGCGCTGAAGAAGGCAGTGTACAAGAAGCTAGCAAAGGGTCCTACACCTTGTAACACCAGTCCCAGGTCTCGCAACACTGGTTCTGGGTCTCGCAATGTAAGACTTTATTTTATTTTATGTCTCGCTGCCAATTTTATGCTACAGGCTTGTAATTTGAGGGCTGGATCTCAGCCCATGACAACAGGCCAAGCACATACAGTGTCATCTTCAAGCTTGCCATTCCATGTCATCTCTGTTGGAATCATGGTCTGTGGGCTCGATGTATGTCATTCTAATTTTAATTGAGATTAATTTCTGATTTTTTTCTTTCGCTACTAGACTAATGGGCGACTCAAATATACCAAAGTGCCTACTGGGAAAACCTTTGGGCGCACTGTATAGGCCATGAAAAACTGTGGTTGCTATATTTCACATGCCCCTTCTAATTCTAGAGCCGGAATTGAACTCAACACAGCTTGGTCTTTTTTGGACATTGACAAACAACTTCGCCATTGGTTCCCCCGCATTTTTGACTATATTGACAAGGAACGGGTACCTGAACCAAATGGTTCGAAGTCCAATGTACCAGATTGGTGTCTCCTTGTATCCCAGTCTGGACACTTCGACCATGTTGAGGTGGTGCAGCCCAATGGTTTCACTCTGTATGAGAATAAAGGGCATCTTAGGGCAGGTATTGCAGAGTGTTGACTTTGGTTTGATAAGTGGTTCAGTTGTCATGCAACAATCATATGACTTATAACAAGGTGTTTAGGTACCAGGAATACTATTCCTGAATTTATATATGAGTCATGGAACACCGAGCCACTGATTGTTGGCTCGGATTCAGAACCACAAACAAAGTGCGGCAAGACCTCAAGACCCTCTCGTGATAACAGGAAGACGAAGATAATAGCTGATGCAGATGTCATCAGCATCAACGACTTGGATAGTAATACTGACAAAGATAATAGCAGTGATGATGACTTGAAACTCACTTATTCCATGCTCAGGCTTGGCCTGGCTGACAGAGGACCTGGCAACAATGCTGGTACAAAGTCCAAGCATGTGGGGGCAGATGTAACACCGCCCTGCCAGTACGGTGAGTAGCTTAGATCTTTGTTGACTAGCAACAGTATGACGTTCTCATTAACAGGGAAACGGTCTCGTGTTCTACAATCCCCCATCCAATCTCCGCCTGCTACAAAGAAACTCAAGGACGGTATGCTGCTTTCTATTTAAAACATGAGATCACTTGCTTACTACTGGCGCAGATTTGTCGAAGCCTGTGCCATTGTTCAGAAGATCCAGATCCAGCTCTCCTCAGACCATATCCGCTGCCTCTGCTGTGGTGGAGGTGACAACTGATGATGTCCTTTACCAATCCCACCACTTCCCACATTCACCTAATGCACCCCATTATGTGAACTTATGGGATAAAGAGGATGCACATGGACACAAGCTACTGCCATATGAACGTATCCAGTTATTCTCCCCTGGTTTCCCTTCCCCCTCCTGTAATCCCTTATGTTGTTGCATACCACTTTCCTACATTCCATTCCCCTCCCATTCCCCTGACCATCCTAATGCTTTAATTGTTGTGACTACTCCTCAGGTTTTTACATTTCACAATATATCTACCTCTGTTTGAGTACAAAAAAGTGATGTGTGATCTCAGAAAAAGTGTGACGTGACTCTACAGAAGTGATCACCTACCATCAGTGCAGCATGACTCAGCAGAAAAGCGTGCGGTAGAACTCAGAAAAGTGCGTGGCGTGACCTTGAGAAAAAAGCGTGTGGTAGGACTCAGAAAAGTGCGTGGCATGACCTTGAGAAAAAAGCGCACAGTAGGACTCAGAAAAGTGCGCGGTGTGACCTTGAGAAAAAAGTGTGTGGTAGGACTCAGAAAAGTGCATGGCATGACCTTGAGAAAAAAGTGCATGGTAGGACTCAGAAAAGTGCGCGGTGTGACCTTGAGAAAAAAGCACACAGTAGGACTCAGAAAGTGCACAGTGTGACCTTGAGAAAAGCATGGGTGGTGTGACAAAAAAAACACACAGAGAATTATTTGTGCAGATTTACCGCCATAGATATTGTTATGATCCACACATTGCCCTACTCTTTTTCCTTCACTCTTACCCTAGTTCCTCTACAGACACTGCCCTCGCTGTTCGAGTCCCGCCTGGGCCACTTTATTATTCCTTTCTTTTCTCCTATCATCGCTTACCTATTTAGCGTGACTCATCCGCAGTATCCGCAGTTGTACTATTATTGTTATCTCTGACTCGTCTCTCTTCTGCACGATTCCATCGCATTCTATCGACAAGTCATCTCGTTTACGCTCCGCTTCATTCTCTTCCGACTCGTGTATATAAACCCTTCGATACCCTCGATGTATTCCCCAAGTTAGACCTACCCGAATCTACCT
>JBBPML010000521.1:0-14777 GCA_038090275.1 Austroboletus novae-zelandiae
CCATGGGTTTCTTGATGTTTCCATGAGATATCCATACATAGAGAGCTCCACAGCATGTACAAACAGTTGTGTAGCTATATAAACCCTGGGGATAGACCCAGGAGAGTAACAAGACACTTACTCTTGTTCCCCATCTTCGTGCTCAGGAATATTCTCTCTTCCTTCGCTCTACTATCTCTCTGTTAGCAAACTGCTCTATTGCTTGGTGAGTCTCCCACCTAAGCCCTATTCCCTCTTGCCCCTGCGCCATTGGGATACCCTGCATTCCCAATACAGTATTGAGAGAAGTAGTCTCCAAGACCACATAGTAGCTCAACGAGTTGAAACACTAAAGTAAAGCTACCATACATGACAGTAAGTAGACCGTGATTAAGTAATCTGGTGGCTGTAAAGAATAAAACCAAAATGAGTGAATACATTTATTCAGCAACGAATGAAAAACGAATGAGCGTCCGTTGAGTCCCGAAAGTCCCGCGCCCGAGCGATGTCCAAATAAGGAAATCGCGGCTCGGCTAAACCTCGTCTCTGCGCGCGATCATCTTCGATCGACTCCAACACTGTCAGCATCGAATATCACGACTCGGGGTTGCACCTGCACCATATCCAGTCCACATACATCACATCCGGCGCTTCCGATAGACCCGATTTGACCTCGACGCGGCCGTGTGATGTGGTAAGTCGTTTTTCTCGCGTTTACCCGACTAACTCTTCTTGCAGGCGGTCTGAGCTTGCCACGACGACTCGGTGGGTTTGGCGGCACGATAGGACGCCTGGCTTGGCGACTGTGCGGTTTGAATGATCCAGGCACGTGTACCGTTTCTGTTTTGCACCGCCAATGCTGACTTGGCTTGACTCCGGCTAACCCTTCGAGATCGAGTCGTTTCGACTCGTCGCGCCCGCCGCTCGCTTCGTCAACCATCCGGCACATATTCCCATCAACTTCGACGCATTCGCCATCGATCTCGCGCTTCCAGTTGCCGTCGGCATCACCTTTCACCTCCTGGACCTCATCCTCGCCTCCTGGACCTCCAGCCCGACTCGATGTCTTCGTGTCGTGTCGTGTCGCTTCCCAATGCCCCTGGAGCGTCCCTTGGGCCTGTGGGTTCCGTCTGGAGCATTGGCGTCGCCCGCAGGCTCGTCTGGCTCACTCCGAGCCTCCTCAGGTGAGTGGCTTGCACCTTGCTGGTCTGACCGTATGCGCGCCCGTTCTAACGAATTCTGCAGCGTCGTCAATTCATTCCAGATATCCTCGCTATGCTCTGACGTGCACCCTTGGATCAGCGATGTCGACATTGACCATGGTGCCATCAACAGCAGCAACAGCAGCAGCAAGATGACGACGATGACTCCAATGCCAATGCCAGTGATGGCAGGATGACGACGGCGACGCAATGGCGGCAACAGCGGCGCCCCATCGACACCATTTGTGACAAGACAACACTGACGCAACAGGCAATGATGACAACACGGGCGCGGGCAATGCAAAAGCACCGCCAACACCACATGACGACGACGAAGACATCGCAGGCGCAGGCGACGCAACAGCGCCCCCAACAGCAGGCATGGGCGGGACACCACATAGCGACAACGACGATGACAACGTGGACGCAGGCAACGGTCCCCCCAGCACCACATGCTGGCAACAATGATGACGACGTGGGTGTGGGCGACGCAATGGCGCCCCCAAGACCACTCACCGGCACCAATGACGATGAAGACGACACAGGCGCAGGTGACGCAACGATGCCCTCAACAGCGGGTGTGGGCAGTGCAAGGGCATCCCTGGCACGACATGGCGACAATGACGATGACGACGTGGACGTGGACATGGGCAGCGAACTGTGGACTTTGCAGTCGCGACCACGACGACGAACCACGGCCACAGATGTTGCAGCCGCAACTATGACTATGCAACCACGACAACGCAAACTACAGCGCAACCGCAGTGGCCAGCAACGGTGGCAACAATGGGTTTGAATCAGAACCGAACCGGTTCTAGGAGGTTCGGTTCGAGTTCGAGTTCAGGTTCGCTCTCCAACACTAGGTTCAGGTTCAGGTTCGGGAAAATATGCCCCCGAACTGGACCGAACTGAACTTCGGCAACACTATGTGGATGGTGGATGTGAAAAAGAGTGAATCAACAAGGTCATGTGATGTGGCACACGAATTTTTCGCTAAGTCCAATGGCCATGGTGTGTCAACACCATTGCTACCTTGTAGGCCTACCCAGGTATGTCTTTTTTCTATTGTAATTGATATCTACATTGCAGCACAACCTTGATGTGACGATGATGATGAAGCCCCCCAACACCATACTGCCAATGACACCTGCTGGATGACTATGAGGGTGCAGTGCAACAGTGCCCCGAACACCACACTGCCAATGGCATCCACTGGATGACCCCAATGACCACACCACCGATGTTCCCCAACAGTGGCCAGTGATGACAGTGCAGGCAGTGCAACAGCACCCACAACACCACATTGTTGACAACACCCATTGGATGGCAACAACGATGATGACACAGGCAGTGCAATGGTGCCCCCAATGCCACACCACTGATGAGGTAGCAGACAGCTTCCATGACCCAACACCACACCACAGTGTTGACAGTAACAACAACAAGGCTGGTGCCCAACAATACCAATGAGTCAACGACGACAGCGATGCTTAACAAAGCTGGTGAATGATGATGATGATGATGATGATGATGATGACAACGAGGGTGTGGGCAATGCAAGGGCACCCCCAACACCACAATGGCAGTGGCAACATGCCTGACAATGACAATGACAAGTAATAACAGTACTATAGTGTAACCAGTATTGTAGTATTGTAGTTGTACGAAACTTTTCACTTTTGAGAACTACTTGTGTGGCTTTTTCTGCTTGTCCCCCTTGAGCACTACCCTTGTGCTGCTTTTTTCACTTGTGCCACTTGTCCCTGGCACTCCAAGAGTGTCAAGGCTGCTAAGGCGCATGTCATTTTGCTGATGTGGATGGATTGCTTATCATGCTGGCAGATACTTCATTTCTCTGATTCTTGACAGCATTGGCATTCACGATAACCAGACTAAGAACATCTTCAACCTCATCAAAGTTTCTTGGAGCCTTGTTGTTGGCATGGTTGGTGCATTTATAGTGCCTTGATACCCTCGACAGACACATAATGTAGTCAAATTGTACCTTGTGAGATGGCCACCCTAGGTTGACAATTTTCCTATCTAAATGGCTACCCCATCACAGGCCTGTCAAATAATATATCTATCAATGGGTGGGCCTGTGGCAACAATATTGCAATATAGATGAGCAGGCCCACTTAAAAACTCGGTTGAAAATCAATAGGATGGCCTGAAAAAGCTTATAGAAATTAATAAACAGGCCCTTTAAAAATGAATAAAAATAGATGTAAGGGCTGCAAAAATACACAACAGGCCCTTCAAATCAAGGAGGAAATAAATGGCAGGCCTGTAAAGATATATAGTAACATATTGAAAAGTAACACAGAAATAGATGAGTGGGCCCGCAACACTTGTATGTGTCAATAGATGGGCCCTCCCAAACTATCAGGGGACACATGGGAGGGCCCACAAAGCATGTACATGTCAACGGATGGGCCCTTCCAAACTATCAAGGAACACATGGGATGGCCTGCAAAAGTATATACCAATGGATGGACAGGCCCCACCAAACTATCAGGGAATACATGGGAGGGCTCGCAAAGCTTGTATGTGTCAATGGACAGGCCCTTCCAAACTATCATGGAATACATAGGGGGCCCACAAAAGTGTATATCAATGGACGGACGAGCCCTCCCAAACTCATGGAATACATAGGAGGGCCCACAAAAATGTATACCAATCAACGGACGGGGTCTTGACAACTAATGAGGAATACACAAGAGGGCCTGCAAAAGTGTATTCCAATAGATGGATGGGCCCTTTCAAACTACAGAGATTAGATAAAATGGCCCACATACATTGTAGGGCCTGCAAAAAGTGTATTCCAATCAATGGATGGCCCCTCTCAAACTAACAGAGAGAAGATGGCAGGGCCTGATGGATGGGCCATTGGATTGCTGGAGAGTGCACAAAAGTGCATCAAACACATTTCTATTCCCATAAACAGGCTTGCTGATAGACAGGGGATACAAATAGATGGGTCCACTGCCCAAATTGAGCAACTTAAGATCCTAGTATTGACCCTGATGAAATATTTTAATTGAAAACAAGTATGAAATGACAACGTAAGTAAAAGGAAATATATCAAAAACAGATGCGTAAGTGTTATAATATTTCAAGCTGTTTCCACTCTTCCCTGATCCAGTCTAATTCATCTAGCAAATGAAGAAGGTACTTTGCCTGCTTCCTCCGCTCATTTGTGGCCTCCAGAAAACACGACTCATACTCACTTATCACTCTTTTAATTGGATCATCTAAAGCCGGGTTTGCTGCTCCATATTTCAGGTGAGATAGTTGCTCGAAATATGCACGGGCCTCAAGAGAATCTAACATTGCATGGTCGTTAACAGCAATACATTCATTTTAAATCATTGGACATTACCCATGAGATTCTCTTCAGGGACTTTGAATCCCTGGCTTTCAGTGCACATCCGTTCAAGATCCAAATCTCGTTTGGAGGATTTGAGGTCTGATTCACTGAAAACATAATCAGTACAATGATAATATAAATATGAAAACTTTACTTGGTTTTATCAACCTTGAAAGAAAGGCACGTTTTTCAGCCTGCTTATTAGGGTTCCATAAATAATGTTTTGCAGGATTATTCGGTGGAATAGATGGGGTATGAAAGTCCATCATGATTTTTAATCCGTGTTGGGGACTGGCTGCATTTTTGTATAAGCAATAGATCAGATGCCATACAAAGTGGATACCTTTTGAGTCAATAATCATTCTGTGTTCTTGAAATTCCACATCAATATCCATTGCATTTGCTGTTTCTGTGTCTGCAGAGTTTTCGCATCGATCTTCGTCCAATGGATCCAGTGGTATATTCAAGGTTCCAACATGAAGGGTGGCATCCTTGATTTGTATCAATTGTTGCCTTGAAGGTGGAAAAGTAGGAAGTCCGGTGTTTGTGGTAGTGACGACAGGACCAGCAATGATATTTGGTGTGTACTGAGAGAGGAGAATGTCGACATCGTAGGGATTGTTTAGGGTTCCATCTGTGCGTCACAATCGGCGTCACTTGGTGTGGACAGAATGACCAACTGCCTCCACCCATTTGGATTGCTATTGATTGTCTGTGAGATTGTCACACAATCAATTTCGCAATCCTTACCTGGCAATAATATGCTTCGGCAGGCTATTGTCAGTATTTTGAGGCATTGTAGTTGAATCCGCCACAGAGGATGGCATGCTTCTCGAAGAAGAGAGTATGAATATCTCTGCTGTGTGAGACATTAGCATTTGATACATGCATTTGAGCATTTACCTACAGGATTGCATGAACCTGACTTGATGCATTTCAGAATTCATGTTGCGATGCTCGTATACAAGGTGGAGAGTGGACAATGAAAAGGAACTGCTTTGGTGCCTTTGAGTTCAATAGCTGACAACCAATCACTTCGGCTAAAGTCCACACATTCAAGTGGGCATGTGGGAATTTTGCCACTCCCTCCGTCCATTCCAGTCTCCAACCAACCCATGTCAATATCTTTACATGTCTCACACCACCACCTCACCATGAATGTGAACAAAACATTGCGATGCATTGAAGAGGCAATCACTGACATCTTTGAAACTTACGTGGCAAACAATGCCAAAGTCGAACAATGGAGGATCGCGACAGAACTTATTATGACTCAAATGGTGAGTATCCATTCAACATTGTGTATATTTTCTTATGATTTGAAGGCAATCGTTTGGAAATTGGTTGAAGATGCAACTGAAGTTCCATCTCTACTCCTTGCCATTGATAGGTATTGGGAGGAGAAAACCCCAAATGGATGGCCACATTGGAACAAAATGTGGAATGCCAACCCAAAATCCCTTGAAGATTATCCTTGGGTTCTGGGTAGAGGGAAAAGTGGCATGCTGATGGAATTGTCAAGCAATGGTGCATGTTACATTCTAACTGAGTACAATTTACATTAACAAGCATTTAGGCAAGGCGACGGAAGAAGAACAAAGGCGGAAAGAGAAAGTGGAAGGAAAGAAGAAGGCTGCTGACGAAGTCGAGAGTGACAAGCCTGAGGTCTCCATGCGACCTTGCATCTGGGTGATGCAAGTACCAAAGTGGAAGCCTCTGTCGCCATTGCCAATAGATGGAGTCAGCAACCAGGATGACAAAGACGATGAAGAAAACGAGGACGCGGACGACAACAACAATGAGCACCCCATACCTGTCATCAAGATAGAACCGGAAAGCGAAGCTGGAGCGTTGATCTCCATGCCTCCTCGCACGCAGTTCCCATCATTACCCCCTTCGCCACCACCCTCCTGCCCCAAACATTGAGGAAGATCTAGGGTCTGTTGCCCAACCCCAGTACAAGAAATCCCGAACCCCTCTTCAAACTGCATGTCTTTCTACGAGGTTTGCAAGCCCCCAGCTAGCAGAGGAGCTTGTGGATCATGCAGAAAGTGGAAGAAGAAATGTGAATTCTTGGGCAGGAAAAGAAGATTCAGGTTGATTTCCCACTCCATGCACCCCACTTCCCCATCAGACTCCGCAGTCAAGTCAACATCACTGCAGCCTGCCAAACATATGAGGTGTCAATCAAGGCCCCGTGGGTCCTCGCCCCAGTTTGTGTCCACTTCCAGCCTGCCAAAAAAGGCATGAAGCCCCTCCCGTCCCACAAAGCCACCCTCTCATTCATCCAGTACCATGAAAGTTGGTCTGCCTAGTAAGAGTAGTAAGTTTCCTTTTTATTTTTTTAAACATGGACTAACTATTCTTTATTCAGATGTGGAAGTCCTTATATGTGTGCCTAAGAAGCACCTGTCCTCCAAAGATGCCGGCAAACCAAAGTGGGACCTTCTGTCCATCTGCATCCCACCTCTAGGAACAACCTTGGAAATGGCTGACTCTGCCCTTTGTCCAGGTTGTGCTTATTCAGTAGCAGGCAATGCATTGGAGACAAAGGCAGATATCAAGCAGGTTAGTCAGGAAAATGCCAAGCTGCGAAGTGAAAACACCCGCCTGAACGACTGGATGCAAGACTTGGCGACATCAATGGCTTCCTTGGCATCTACCATGAAGTCAATGCAGGAACAAATCACAGGATCATTCACCTGATCAAATGCACCACAACTGGCATTCAATTGGACAGCGCCCACTATCTGTCAGCCAGACACTGACTCTAGGGGCAACGAAACCGCATCAAGAGATGTGGATAATAACGCCGAAGATACCCACTTGACCCCCACTGATGCCCCACCTCCCGCTGACACACCCACCATTGCAAATGTGCCTGACACCATTGAAGCAGAAGGCCACATGCAAGAGGAAAAGCAGGTGGACCTTCAATTTCTGCCCTTTCAAATCATACCAGAGACCAGACAGAGTGTTCTGCCACCAACCCAACATCGTCCTCACAACCAGAGATGGACGTTGTCCCTTCCGCCAATCTCAACGTTGCAAGTCAAAATCGAAGGTGAAATAAGCGAATCAGCTCTAAAGGTTCATGGCAGGGAGGAAAGTGGTTTCATTACTGCGGAGGTGGAAACCTCAGGTGCCAATTACAAAATGATGGAGGTGCATCTGCTGCAAGATGCTCAAGTGGAACACATGGAAGGAACACAAATGGGAAGCACTACAAGTCAGCGTGTGGATGATGTCGTTATGACAGAAGCAGAAGCAAACATTTTATAAACAAGTTCATATATAGTTTAGTTTAATTTTATGTAGTTCACTTCAAATAAATGTATCATTCTTTGTGTTCAAGTAGCACAACAATAAAAGCGCACATTCAATGACGTCTACTGCGCTTGGTTATTCCTTCAATGTCTTCTTTTTGCTTCCATTTCCCACCATTTTTCTCTTCTAACACTGTCAAATCAGCTGTAGGTGGATCCGCCTGATCTAAAGATGATAAATGTTTAATTGCGGAATATCCTCTCTAAATATAAGTGGCTCACCAAGACTGTCGACATTCTCAGGCATATCTCCCACTTCAACTGAACATCCTTTTCATCCAGCGGTTGTCTTTACCTTTTGTTTCCGTCCTATTGAGCATGGCAGCATTGCTACATTTGCATCAGTGGGTGTTGTTGGCCTTCGAATGCGCATCGATCGTCTGTTGGTATCTACTTTTGCGTGGGTTAATATAAATGAATTTGCAATCCACTTTATTTCTTACCATTATAATTGCAACTTTTAATAGCAGTACCTTCCCTTCATTGATCATTCTGCTGAGTTATGGAAGGTTTTGAGACCGGTGTTTGAGTTACAACAATGGGCATCTGGTCATGCGGATCTTTAACACATTTCAGAAATTGTCTGTGTTATGCATTTGATTAAACTCTCACCTTTGTGCTTTACTCCCTTTAAGATTCCTTGTTGAAATTTGTCTTTGAAGAACAGGTTAGCGGGTTCTGCAGCTATTAAACACTTCTTCAAGCAAGATTTTGGCAGAGCACTTTCACCGCTTGATACATGAGTTGAACATTGTGCTTTTACCATTGGTATTTCTGGTAATGGAATGTTGTTCGAAGGGAACAAGCGATTGAAGTTAGATTTATTGATGACCTTTTGATTTGAATTGGATCAAGAAGCCGGAGCATTCTCTGCACTCAATTGTGATCCACGAGTGGGTAATGGTGTGTCTGCTCTTCTCAATTTAGAGCCACTAGCTCTTGGCTGCTTCACTCCGAAGAGAGGCAAGTCATTGTGTTCCTCTTCGTCAGCATCTTCTACTTCTTCTTCCTCATATTGCAAGTCGACGCTGTCTTTATAATGTTCATCCACTTCTACTGAGAACACATGCCTCCGCCCATTGATCTTTTGCGTCCTTCTTTCCCTGTCTTCATCAGAATCTGAGTGCCACAGCAAGTCATCCGCCTTGTTGTCGCTGCCCCTTCTGGATTGACTGTTTCCTGTCCGCTTATTAGTCCTTACTGATTCATCTGTCGATTTGCCCCCAGATCTATGCTGTTACGATCGTATATTTCTCTTTCTCTTCTCTCTCCCTCATGCTGGTTCGAACTCTCAACCAGACACTTATGGTATTTTATTCCCACACCAAGGTGGACAAGACTTGTCTCTAATTTATCACATGGCTGCTTACGCACACAGTCTAGACACCGGCTCTTGCCGTACCTCATGCATCAGGGCTAGACCCTTATTTCTCCTTCTATGATATCATACCTTATGCCCCATGTCTAGACTCGCGCCAGCCAATAGTGCATTATGCTCATGTATCAACCTATGGCGTATGTCTCTCTTATCTTTATGAACTATACTATTTATGGTATTTACACAAACATGTACATATGTCGTGCATGATATATAAACCCCAACATCTCAGAGCTGCACCCCAGCTTTGAAGACTTGGAGATTTCCTCTTCTTGTACTCTGGACAAAGTGTCCTCTCAGTTCACCTTGATAGGGACAAGCCCTACTATTTGTCATCTCTCTTGATAGGCCTGTGGCCTACTATTTGTTGAGGTTGTGGTGTGGTTCACCAGAATCCTGGTTACACTCCTCCTCCCCTTTGGTTGGCTAGACAGCACCTGTTGGTGGTCTCCCAACTCTATGGCTAGAAGAGTCGTTTCATATGCCGCAATGTATCTGTCTCTCCGCCATTACTCCTGGCCTTCTCTTTGCATTTTCTTTTGACTTGCACCCTTTCCGCCTGCTGATTTGCTCCTCGTGCACTGGTCCTTGATCCGTGCCTTTTCATCTTGGCATCTGCACCCGAGTTTCCATTAGAATGTTCTGCCTCTGTTTTGATGTTTCTCCTCACTCAGACCTTTTCCGTCCGTTGATTAGTCCCCACAGACTCATCTGCAGATTGCTCCAAATCAACATCTTCATCACTGTCACTTCTGGCCCTCTTCTTTTCTTTACCCTTACCCAATATGCTTTTCAATCAATGGTGGACTCTTTTCTGTTCTTTCCTATTTTCCACCACATCTAAGCTGCCTGTATAAGGATCTTGTAGGATATCATCTTCGTTGATCCATTTTTGAAAGGCAAATACATCAGTTGGGTCGGACTGCTGATGGGCACATAGGAATCACAAGAAGCGACATGCATCCACCTTGCGCATATGGCTCGGGTCATTGGGAAAATGAAAGTCAGGTGGAAGATGGCGGGCATCAACCATTTTCCTTCCATATAGTGGAAGTCTCTTGAACAGCACACTAGCAGAAGAGTACCCACAAATTTGCCCTTTACATTAATCAGGTATGATGCAGATATATAGATATGTGATGATCTTACTGTAATGCACTGTAAGAAATCCTCTTACCATGCTTTGAAGCTGGCCTCTATCTGCATCCTCAACATCTTCAATTCAAATGGACCCGTCTGTTCTTGTGACCAGTTTCATGGGATCTTCTTTCTTCGCTTTCTTCATCAAAGCAATTGGGTTTTTGACGGTTCTTTCATCTGAAGATAAGCCCAAGTCTTCAGATAAATGCATTTTTCGAGTTTCTAAACTCATTCCTATATACTTCTCCCAAAAACTTCCAAGCTTGGAAATATCTGTAAATTTGGCTTCATAGCCTAGTTCATTGTTGAAGTCTAAGCTGGTCTCAGTTAGCCATGCTAACAATGCTATTTGTAAGACGCTTACACATTTGTCACCATATGTTGCTCCTCATTCTTCCAACCTGCCAGAATAACCACTTGGATCCCACAGGCCCATCAAAGCTCATATGCAAACTCTTGCAATATTTTCATGCCCCATTTTGCAGCATTTCTATAAACTTGTATGAAAAACAATCTATAAAGAGGCATACATCACTTGTTCTTGTTACCTTGCTTTTATTCCATCTGGCAGACCTTTATTAACATTCCACTCTACTGCAGTTTGCTCTGCTTCCTCCCGCTTTTCTTGTGGGATGCTTTTTATTACCTGCCTGAAAGCTCTTTGATAAACTGACAGTGCTCCAGGAGTACCCAGAGTCTTTCCATAATGGTTGATAATTGTTGCATTGATTTGTGCCTTGTGAGTTTCTTGAATTACGGACCTCCAAGTCCATGAGTGCCCGACCTTGATTTGACTATGGTTTGCCTTCCACCAACATTGGATATACAGCCATATTTTGTAAGCCTGCTCAATGAATAATTGGCAAAGAAGTCAACAGGAAGAAGAAACCTACCTTTTGTCTCTTTGTCCAGTCATCTCCTTTCAGATCTTCAATGCAGGACAATTGGCAGAACTGCTTTCTAAGACTTTTGAACAGTTTTTTACGTCCTTCCTGCATGCTGTTTGCCCACTGAGTCTTAAAATTCATGAGAATGCTCATTTCCTCCTTGGAAAATTTTGATGTATTCTCTGAGGCGGCTGTTGTCTCTTTCAGCTCCAGCTCTATCTGATCATCTTCTATAGAAGAATCAGACTGACTTTCTTCTTCTTCTTCATTGTCAAAGGATGATTCTGCCAGCTTGCTGGTTGAAGGCATATGTGGGTAATTCTGAGTGTCGGAATGGACTTGCATGTCACCAGCTGTTCAACATATCTCCCAGTCAATACACTACCCAGAATGGTATTATTGTGTATAGAGTTCCATTTTACACAGGAAAGTTTGATGGAGTTCCTATACTCAGCTAGCTTGCATATATGTCACCAGCCCATTTGGCAAGGACCCAAGATAGCCAACATGTAATTATCACCTTTTTTGATTAGCAGATTACCTATTGTAAAGTGCAGTAAGCAGACCAGAGATAATGATGCACCTCAAGGCAATAGCTAGTCAAGGTGGAACTTTTTTCACCAGCACAATCCTCGCCTAGATAGAATGGCGAAGCTGAAAGGCAAACCCATCTCCCCATGGAAGAAAGTCTCTAGAGTTACATGGGAGACAAAGAAAACTACAAGAGGAACAAAGACCAGATTAGTTCTAGTTCCTGATGAAACTCCAAGTAGGAGAAACAGACAGGATGGGAAAACAACATGCAAAAGAGATATTTACTCCCCAATCATTCCTCCCTCCAACATCATTTTTGATGAGGTGGAACTTCTTGATCAGAGGGAAGAAGATAAGATTTCAAAACTTCACCTCTCCAGTAAGGTATATTATTTTGTTTCTCTCCACCAAGTCATCTGCTAACAACAATCAGACTCAAAATGACTACATTCAGGAATGGATCCATTACAAGGATGAATATCTTTTTTCCTTAATCGACATGGAGGTGCCTCAAAAGAAGCGAGCTTGTTGCATTTGTGGAGGGGATGGAATATATCATTGCTCAGAATGTTTCACAAGCCCGCTTTTCTGCACGGAATGCTGCCAGAAACAAATCTCTCTCACCCATTTCACCACATTGAGCAATGGACGGGATTGTTTTACGAGAACTCCTCATTGTATCTGGTGAATTCTTTTTTGCTTTTTGCCTTGATATCTGCCTGACAATTATAGGTGGGTCTTCAGTTACATCTTGGTCACCACGGCAAACCTTGTCCCAATAACACTGAAAACACAGAATGGCCTGCAGATTATCCCCACCAAATGGTGGAGGATGAATGGATGGATGATCCCCCTGCAGACTCTCCAAAGTATTTGCATTGCCCAGCTGGATCCAATTATATAACCATAATTGATGTCAGCAGTGTTCATTTTCTTTCAGTTCAATATTGTGTATGTCCACACTCTCCTCTGTATCATATGCAATTGTTCTGCCATTGCCTATTCCCTTCTACCATTGCCTATTCCCTTCTACCATCAAGAATCCTAGAACCGCTTTCACGTTTGTGCTCTTGGATGATTTTACTACAGACAATTTAGAATGCAGTACTTCAGCAATCAATTATTACAGCAAAATCTGCCAAATCACATCCAATGTGTTCCCACATCTCATTCTGGTATTTTTTTTTCATACAACAAATATAAAAATTAACAGCATGATAGGACCGCTATAGAGAGCTTCTATGAGTCTCAAGAAAATGGCAGGTTTTGAAATTGCTCAAATGGTGAGGTTTTGGGCATACTGTGCTTTCTCCCAAAGCAGGTGAACTTATAATGTTTTGCCCCGCTTGTCTGCAACCTGCCATAAATTTATTTATGGACGGAAAGGACGATTTATCTCAGTAAGTATATATATTTAATACAGTTGTTCATTTGGTGAACTTTGGAATATCAGCTGGAAATATACCCATTCTTTTGTGATGGATGGTAATTTCAAGGCGGATCATTTGCATGACAGGAGGGCAGATACTGTTACGATTCGCTTATACCCCTACTCTTTTCCCTTCGCTCTTACTCTAGTTTCCCTACAGACATTGCTCTCGCTGTTCGAGTCCCGCTTGAGCTACTTCCTTATTCCCCTTTTTCTCTTATCATCGCTTACCTATTTAGCGTGACTCATCCGCAGTATCCGCAGCTGTATTAACACCGTTATCTCTGACTCATTCCTCTTCTTCGCGATTCCATCGCATTCTATAGTCGAGTCACCTCTTTTACGCTCCGCTTCATTCTCTCTTGACTCGTGTATATAAACCCCTTGATACCCTCGATGTATTCCCCAAGTTAGACCTACCCGAATCTACCTTGATCATCAATTCCTCTCGGGCCCCCTTGTCCTCGCCTTGCTACCAAGAAGGTGTTCCCCTCGTCCCCCTCGTCGTCGCTCCTCCATAGCGACTCCTTCGTCCCTGTGTCACAACATACGTTGACCAGGTCAACAGCTCACGACATACCGTTGAGGCTGAGGATAGCGGATCGCCCGTCTATCAAATCCCTGCCACGTCAGCTGAATAGTGACGTTAATGTCCCCTTGCCCCTCATCACTCGGGTCTACGCCTGAGCGTAACAAAAGGTCTAACTTGCTCTTCACTGGGCAAGCCTCGCCTTAGCCCACCATTCACCCCTATCGCCCCTCGAACCCTAGACCCTCGCTAGGCCCTCGTCGCTATCGCGAACCCTCACCGTCCCCCTCGGAACACTCCTCGGCCTCGCAAGAAGAGGTACCCACTGATGACGATATTGTCGTATCCACAGAAGATCACGAAGATCTTACCCTCGCCCACGCCCTCTCGTCCTCGTTGGTGATCCCACGAGCCCCCACACCCCCATCGCCCACGCCGATCAGTAGATCGAACCCCTTCGCCCCACCGTCACCCATGTCTCACACCTCCCCCACCCCATCGTCGGTGAAACCCACCGAACTTCGCCTCGGAGTCCCCGAAGACTTCAATGGATCCTACGAGCGTGCCATGCCCTGGTACTACTCCGTCATGGCCTACCTCATTGTCAACAGCGAGGTATACAACACCGACCAGAAGAAGGTCGCCTACACCCTCTCTTTCATGAAGAAAGGGTCAGCACTCACCTGGGCCGACACCTATCGGCAAAAGGCTATAGACGCTGCCACCTTCGGAACTCTCGACGAGTTCACCAAAGCGTTCAAGGTCTCCTTCGAATGACACAACGTCTCGGACAACACCATTCACTGGTTGTCCACCCACCACTGCACGGCCTCGAAAGGCCAACCCCTCGCCACCGCCCTCAACACCTACATCGCAGACTTCCGCAACCACGTCGCCAACTCTGGCATCAAGGATGAGAATGTCCTCATCAATTTCTTTGCCAATGGCATCCCCGCCCCCCTCATGAAGCGAATCTTCGCTATGGACACTCCCCCCACCACCA
>JBBPML010000522.1:0-14772 GCA_038090275.1 Austroboletus novae-zelandiae
GAGCGTAAAAGGGATGACTCGACTATAGAATGCGATGGAATCGCGAAGAAGGGAAGTGAGTCAGAGATAACGGTGTTAATACAGCTGCGGATACTGCGGATGAGTCACGCTAAATAGGTAAGTGATGATAAGGAAAAGGACGAGTAATAAAGTGGCTCTGGCGGGACTCGAACAGCGAGAGCAGTGTCTGTAGAGAAGCTAGAGTAAGAGCGAAGGGAAAAGAGTAGGGGTATAAGTGAATCGTAACAATTTACGTCAACCACCACCAGAATGACTGGAAGGATTGGCTTGCTCTCGCCAAGTTCACGCACAACAACGCCATGAGCTCAGCGACGCAAGACTCACTCTCCTTTCGGTCTCATGTATGGTCAAAACCCCGAGATTGGAGGATCTGGCTGAAAAGCTGTACGAAACCCGTCTGCAAAAGAATTTGCTGAAGAAATGATCCATCGTCACAAAGAGGCTGAAATCGCATTGGAAAAGGCAGCAATGGACATGAAAAAGTACTACGATCATACACAAAAAACTCAACATGAATTCCAAGTTGGCGACCTCGTATGGCTTGAGGCGACTCACATCACAATGACACAACCAATGAAAAAACTCGACGATAAGCGATATGGACCTTTTAAGGTAGTTGCTAAAATAGGCGCATCATCATACAAACTCCAACTCCCTCCCCGATGGACGATACACCCCGTATTCCATGTCGTTCATCTCACTCCAGCTAAACCCAGTGAATTCCCTTCCCAGAAAACTCCTCCTCCACCTCCCCCCGACCTCATCGACAGAGAACTCGAACAGGAAGTTGAATTCATTGTGGACTCTTGAGACTCGAAGCGAGGAATCAAATACCTTGTCCATTGGAAAGGTTTCCCAGTCGAGGAAAGAGAATGGCTGTTGGACAAGTGTCTGGAGAACACTCCTGAAGCCGTGAGTAAATTCCATCGTCTCCATCCCGCTCGTCCTCGTCCCACCAAAACCAAACACATCTGCTACTCCATCCTCGACCTTGCCCCGACCACACAAATACAAAAAGCTCATGCCCCACTTGTTGTAATGTATCCTTCTCCTCTTTTCCTCTCTCCTGAATTTCTCACTTTCCATGAATTGTACAAAAACCCTGCATTCGCTGAGATTGACGAACCTTAAAATGGGGGTAATGTTAGAAATTCTTTATTCTTCTATATGTTTCTATCACGTTCGAGATGTCTCGGTTTATATCGGACGATTCGGACTTATTTGGACTCTAACAAGTATATAAGCCTGAGAGCGCGGGATGAAACCTCAGTTTCGTCTTGTCGTTTCTCAGGTGTGTAGTATAACTCCATGTCGTCTACATTTGCTCAATGATATGTCGTTTCTCAGTCTTCTAGCTCATTCCGTTGTGTCTGAGTCTTTGGGATTTGGATATTCCGGACAATCAAGTCATGTGATTATCACCCAGTTATCGATGAACGTTGAATGTTTGAACCTTCATCCCATGATCTCACAACCACGACAATCATTGCTACAATGACCAACCTCTCAATGACGACCCAACCAGTCACTCCCCCTTCGTGCCCTCCTCTCATTCTTCCTTCTTCTCCCACTTCAAATACCCTCATTTACGATTCAATCGAAGGACCCGAGATCAAAGACTCCACCCTAAAGCAGTGTGCTGAGCTATTCAACAGCAACTATGGAATTTGGGGCCAGAGGCTCACCAACTCAAAAGGTCTCAAGCCTGGTTTGTGGCCTCCCTTTTCCTCCTCTCAATGAGACTAACTTAGAACTAAGGCACTCGTGTCAAGGCGACTGCCACCTTTCTTCGCCAGCAATTGTTGGCAGCTCTCAAGGATACTGTCCTCATTGTTTGCTACCAACGTGACTCTCAAGATCTGACTCAGTTGGAATTGGTTGGCCACACCTTTGCTACAACTTGGGATTATGAAGGCAGTCAGTTGTCTTCCAGTCTGGGTCAGTTTCTATTGCTGACATGCCTCTTAAGGATGAGTTGGTTGGGTAACGCAACTTGTTGTCAATGTTAATTTTTGTAACCGGTACATTGCGACTTCTCTTCTTCAAATGTTGAAGTGAAGCACCCCCTTCCTTGGTATCACATCCATTGGCCTTGTATCCTCTCATCCTGCTGCATGCCATGCACTCGCTAAATATGCTTGTATGGAGCCTTTCTCCTGTTTAGTATAGCCTTCGCTGACCTTCTTCAGCTGTTGCAATTCAATCCATTGACACACTTTTTTACTGTGATAATGCAAACTCTATCTTGAAGGAATCACCAGTGAAATACCTTCAAGGAACGAAGCTTTGTGGCTCCCTGTTTGAAGAAAACTGCACCTCTGGTGCCATCTCTTCTGTTTTCACCAATTTTTATGTTGACCATGATGAGCCACTTGAAGCCCTTTCTGTTTACAAGGCCCGTCAGCAATGGGTTCTTGGTGAACTTCTTGATGGTCATGAGTTCCTCATCATTCTTCCTGTTCAAGGGTCCACCAGCCCTGTTCAGGGCCCCACTCAAGAGGATGTATTCAATAATTAGGGACTTGTTGATTAGGCGTAGAATTTTTACTTTTCTTTTGGCCTTGTGACATAATAAGCATTGGAGCCTTGGTGCTGAATGAACGCCTGACCATCACACTCAACGTAGATTTCTGTGAACTCTCGGCAGATTCGGCTTGCCAAAGTTCAGAGTCCGCCTGTATGTGTATTTTTGAGGTGACGGCCTATCGATATGAAATTAGCTATAATTTCTATCACATCAAACTTCTTGCGTTGAATGATCAAGCGCCGAATGAACTTTGCATTGAGGCGGAAGATAAGACGACAAATTTTCTACTCGGTGAAGTGGTTTCGTTATTATAACATCTACCAGTGGCTAAAAGCTCGACTCCGTGGGAATACTTGTTCAACTAAGATCGCACCACAAGAACGAGCACTGAAACAAACCAACAGGTGGGCTTTCCTGTAAGTTCCTCGGTGGCCATTTCTTCTCCGGGTTAAGCGATGTGTTGCCAATACCGGCATTGACTAAGCACCTCTGCCCTCGGCATAAGTAAGTACCCCATAGAGCTCCATTACACGCCCGGAATCCAACATTTGAAGATTAATACTATCAAAAAGACTGTTCCTCTTCCGAGTTATTGGACAGTTTTCCTGATTCACGCATTAGGGTTCCTCTCTGGAATTGAGGTCAAAGCTCATGGTGCACTGAACGCCGGTCTTCGTGGGTAAATCGTACCGTCTTCATTTTAGATCTCACTGGAGGCACACGGTATTCCCGATCGACCAAAGTTCTGCATTGAAATGGGTGCAGAATTCGTACGGTTTTCATGCCTTTATTAGCTGCCCGTACTGATGTGCTTATGTATGTTAGATAGGGCTGTTTGGTGGTGACAAGGTTCATGTGATAATATGGGGTGAATCCGCGGGAGTTGGTTCTGTCCTTCAGCATATCATCACCAATGGAGGCAACGCTCAATCTCCGCACTGCTGTGATGGTCAGTTCCGCGTACTTGCCTCCTCGGCATTACTACAACGATTGAGTGCCTCAGGTAGGTCCGATGTCTTCGTCGGAGGAGTTAGAAATTGAACTATGTAATGCAGTTTATCTATACCACGGTTATTTCTGTGACTGGGTACAGTGTTTGACATTGACATATACAATTTATCCCTTGCAATAGGCAGTTGCATTGGGTGCGTGCATTCATCTTCGCTATATTTTTCAAGCTGATATTCCCAACGCAAGTGAAACTTTGACAATCGTAGACCAAGTCTCTCTGCTGTTCACGGACATGACATATGATGAAGTCCTTAGGAGAACCTGCCAATGTTTATAAAGAGTACGGAGCTGCACTCGAACAGCTATTACGGTAATGGGGGACCGTGCATCGTTGTGCTCCTCAAGTTGGGGTCAGGTCGCTCATTCGGATATACTGCTGCTGTCATCTTTGTATGCCCAACATGCGCTTTGCTGTCGGCATTCACTAGCCTTGTGTGTTTTTTTTTCTTTTCCTTCGTGCGATTTACTTGGTAAGTAACAATCGAGTGGCTATACGACAGGTGCAGAACTGATTTATTTATACGTAAGAGAGCTCACCGGAACGCATGCTACATTCGTGAGGGCTTTTCGCATACGATATTAGATTTTGCGCGCTGTAAAAAGTCGAAATTTAGATATTGTTGATCACCAGCAACATCTGAGGGCGATTATAAGTTATCTCCGATGATGATTTTGATGAGACGAATTCATTTACCGCGACTGTCGAAAGCCAAGGAGTTTCAAACTTTGGGCCAAATTTCGGTGGACAGATTCCTCAATCATGATGGTAATCACTTATACATATAGTACGGATTGATGTCTTGGATTTCCCAAGCCACAAACGGTTTGGACAGCAGGAGCAGATCGGCTTATTACATAAAGAATCTCGGTTAAATGGTTGTGCCCGGCTTTATTTGGATAAGTTGTGGCGGACGGTCAAGTTTCCAAGTTGCGCAGCGCTACAGTGGAGCTCAGCTGCTCACATGGGGCTATCTTGTACCCTCATTCAACGCGGACGTTCGTCGGGATAGTACTTGTAAGACATCTCTTTCATGTTCCTAGTCGATGACAGAGACATGATCAATTCTAGTTGGAATCCTTGAGAGAATACGCTCAATGCCACAGCGGCGGACGAAGCTACACTGCTCGTGCGTCCCTAACGACTGCGGCGGCTGCATCTTGCCGAGCCACCTGTGCCGCTGCCACGGTCCATGGGTGCTTGGACTGCGGAGGACGTTTGATTCATCACACACGCGAACGTGGCCATTCCTGATCCGGTAGTAGCGAGTGTTTCACTCAAATACTGATAATGCAATAGAATACCCCGGGTTAACCCCCAATATCCCCATTTCCACCCGTTCCACGAGTGAGCCAGGACGCGCGCTCTGTACTTTTACTTTCCAAGGTAGCGCTCCTTCTAATGTCAAACTTCTACCTTCTTCACATTCGGCGCTGCTCACGGTTAGCGATACTCTTCGCCACGGCGTTCCTCATTCTTGTCGCGTTTCCATTCAATCGCGGTCTTGTCGGTTCCCTGATCGTCTATGGCCAATACCCTCCGTTATACCCTCAATATCATGAACAAGAACGGGAGCTCCCACATTACCAGACTTATCAGCGTTCGGATTTCAAGTACCTATGGTCGCCAGGTCATCCGTATAGTACTCCAACTCATGTGCTTTAGTGAAAACTTCCGCTGATCGTCCGTGCAGAAGTAGGATGGGGAAATGTAATGGAAGATTATATCTTAAGTTATACTTTGGCATATGCGACAAATCGCTCGTTAGTAGCCCTTCCAGCCAAGATCGTTCGTTCCTGACATCAGTTACAGGTTTGTTTTTGATGACTATGCATGGAATATTGACGGCACGCAATATTCACACTTTAACGGAAAGCTCATTCCGTCCCGCATACCTTTGAATGCACTCATCCACGGTAAAGATACCCTTCTGTTAGGTACTACATGGCACTGAGCACCTGACACTCAAGGACCACTGGCTGGTGGTACGCTGCCCCCAGGCGATCACACTCCTCGGGCCGTACATAAGGATTTCTTCCACAAAGTTTGCCCCAATCCGACCATCCTGCGATTATCTGATGTCCCTGGCTGGAGCGATTCGGACACAGTCAAATTTGTCATCGACAGATGGGTGGAGAAGATTGCATCGATCGAGGACCCGTGTCTGCAGTTTGAAGAGACAGATCCTAACGATCAATTATTCAACTACAAGTGCGTTTCATTTTTCGCGTGTTGTCGAGGGAAGCTGATGAATCTCGTAGAGTGTTCGGCGAGAAAGAACGACTTCTAAGCATTTGGCCATATCTGTCCAAGCTGCCCGTTTTGTCTCTTTGGGACTGGTCGCCCTTGATTCACGACGCTTTTCAAGCGAACTGCGACATTATTTTCCCACCTGCGCTATTCTGGCCAGATGATCATGATAAGACCATGACTGGCCTACTCGCGATGCATGTGCGAAGAGGTGACTTTGACGCACATTGCAGATACCTTGCCAAATACAATATTGACTGGAACGCATTCAATTCTTTCCCTGAACTGCCTGACAAGTGGGATCCGGCCTCTTCCGATCCTCGGACTTCGACAGAGCATTACAAGGCTTTTATGGATCACTGCTATCCCGATATCCATCATATCGTCAGTAAAATCAGAGCAATACGAAGTGCGTCGCAGCAACCACTTGAATACCTCTATATCATGACGAATGGCGACAATGCATGGGTGACGGAGCTCGAGGAAGCACTGAGTGAACTCGGTGGATGGGTATATATTGCGAGTAATCTCGATCTGAGTCTTACTTGGGAGCAGAAATTCGTTGCCCAAGCGGTCGACATGCTAGTGGGACAAAAGGCACAGGTTTTTGTGGGAAATGGGGTAAGTTTTCTTTGTTTCCTCGTTTTCTCCGCCTCTTGTCACATAGTGCTGATTGAGGCGTTTTGTAACAGTGGTCCAGTCTCACTTCGAGCGTCGTCATGCTGCGCACTGCGGACGGTTTGGAACCGGATAGCAACCGTTTTTGGTGATATCCTTTGAAACGTGACCTGTCAAATGTCCAATTTGGAGGAATGCGATGACGGGAAATGAATGATCTTATGATGCAGAGATTCTTACTGTACAACTTTTTGTCAGGATATGCTTTGCCGAGCTACTGGAAAGATATTTACTTATGCATGGGTATTTAGTCTACAGGGATCACTAATGAAAATGGACTTCATTGATCTGTTTCAAATAATAAATGCCACAGCACGGAAGTGAACCTTTTCTCTTGGATTCGCAAAGGAAAGGGGGGAAATGACAGGTTGACAAGTTACAGTATCATTCTTTAGGATGCAAGAACAATTCTCCTTATTGGTCAAACCTGCTGTTGATAAGCGCCTACCTTGGCAAGTTATACAATCAGCAACATCTCAAATATTATGATGCATCCATCACATATGGAATTACCGGACAGGGTCTTTCGACCTGGGGGAAACGATCATAGGTAGATCAACCAAACGAGGGAACGGACCTTGCGGCGAGAGTAGCGCCATGTGGCAAATTTTGCGGATTCGTTGGACATTCACCGGACTTGGGTAAGCAAGAGGCATAGGGATATTTGCGGAGTGGACAGACATTCCTGTGCCGCAACAACTTGGACCCTAGACAAATGTCGGGCAAATGTCGGAGCTACTATCGCCAAATCACGATCATGAAACCAATCAGGGCAGTGCTCGATATCTGCAGCGCTCGCGGTATAATAAACGTACACTATGGCCGGGCTTCCGAACGATGATATCACGTAGCGCTGAACGACTTCAAGGCGGGTGTGACCGCATTTCAAACAACCCTGGCGGCGAAAAAACGCATCAAAACATTGCCCGATCTAGTGCCGCAAATTGAATTGGTGTAGAAACGTAAAGACTCTTTGAAACCATAACTCGGCGATGGTAAGGAGATGCAATGCGAAGATTTGGGAGAAACTGGAAGAGTAAAAACTGGAAGAGTCTCAGTCAGGCTCATACATATCCGCACTTACTTAAAGTTTGTGAGTTGGACAGACTAGCGTCGCGTCGGGGTTTGTCATCCGACACTTTTCATCCTTCGTCTGACTTCTCCCTTAGTACAGAAATACCTCGGCGCTGAGAGCTCAAACGCTCAACAATTATGCGACGGCCATCACGCACGTATTTAAGAGCAGTTTGGCACTGTCAAGCTTGGCCGCCGGTTGTTTTGCGTGCGCCCTTAAGACTGGAAAATGCAGCGAAGGCGGTCCTCTAATCGCAACATTTATCAGCATCCTGATCCGCTGATACTTCTATTGGACCTGAAAACGTGGAGGAAGAATAAAAACGGCCATCAGCGCAAGGTGCCACCTCAAGGCTCACCATTGTGCTCAATTATCCTCTCGAACGTCACGGCTATCCCGAGCTAAATCATCTGGCGCTGAGACGACTACACGGTACACATACGCCTAATGCCTTACTCGGGTCGACATGCCCTTGCATTGCTCGGACTTGGACTCGTGTTCCATGTCGTCTTCAGCTCGTCCATATTCGACTGTTACTTCAGAAACCCCGTCGTCCATGGCATGAAGCACTACGGGTCCAATCCAAATGGGTCGAAGCGACTTGTCCTCTTCGTGGGTATGTTGAAGCACTGTCATTCACGCCCTAGGCATTGACACATATTTCGTAGGCGACGGTCTTCGAGCAGATACATTGTTTACGCCAACTGTCTTCCTGTCGAATGATTCTACTCAAGAGGCTCCCGCTCCATACCTGAGATCTATCATGGAGGAGCGTGGTGCCTTCGGAATATCTCACACCAGAATACCAACCGAAACTCGGCCAGGGCATCTCGCTATCATTGGTTCGTATCACTTGTACTATTTATTGTTCTCATTCTCACGCCAGAATTTACTTTTAGCTGGAATGTATGAGGATGCTTCTGAAATTACAAAGGTCAGGCACAAACATAGTTATTCTCGTTTTCAATAACCACGTCGTGCATTCAGGGTTGGGGCGATAAACCAGTAAGAGATTATATTTCAAGTTGGTCCTTGACTAACTGTGCCTAGATTGAGGTGGACTTTGATTCGGTATTCAATCAATCCGGTCACACGTTTATATTCGGAGGGCCAGATATTCTACCAATGTTTGCTGATCCTGCGGCCCCTGGCAACATTCACGGATGGGCCTTTGATTGGCAAGCTCAAGATTACACGAAAGGTTCACTATATGTTCATTTGGTTGGCAACACACTCAGGAATGTCTCTAGATGCATCTGTACTCGACACCTGGGTATTAGATCAATTCCACACAGTGCTTCGGAATGCGTCCGAGGATGCTGTGTTAAACTCGAAACTCCGAAAAGATAAAGTAGTGTTTTTCTTGCATCTCCTTGGAGTGGACAACACCGGTCATTCATACCGACCTCATTCCAAGGTATATTCAGTAATCTATTTGAGGCTTAGTGCGCTCAACTCACCAACAGGAGTATGCGAGGAGCATCCGAATCGTGGATAACATCGTTCGCGAGACAGAAAAACTTGTTTCTGATTTTTATGGGGATGAGGAAACGAGCTTCGTATTCACCGCGGATCATGGGATGACCAATATTGGAAATCATGGAGATGGTGGTGAGATTTTCATTCTTGAGAGTTTCATCCCTCATTCTTAGTGCAGACCCGGATTGCACTCGGACACCGCTTATTGTATGGGGGAAAGGCGCTCGAGGACCTTTACCTGATTCATCGCCCTCATCACATGATGAGTACTCCCGACCATGGAAACAGGAGCATCTACTCCGCCGCGATGTCTCCCAAGCGGACATAGCTCCTATCATGGCTTCTCTCCTTGGTGTTGACTGGCCAGTAAACTCAGTTGGTGTGTTGCCTGATGTAGACCTCACACTGGCTGGTTTTCTGGAATTAGACGGAGAGGAAGGTGTTGCTCAAGCTGCTTTAACTAATGTACAGGTCTTACTTGAACACTACCGTGTGAAACATGGTAAGTGAAAATGGAACCTGAAATTATTATCGCTCAACTTTCCAAGAACTCAAGCGATCAAATACTTTGTTCTATTTCCCATATGATCCTCTGGAAGGGTTGGGAGATTCAGGAACCCCAGTCCGCCTGGAGAAACTCGCTTCCATCGAACAATCAGTTCGACAAGGGGAATGGAACAAAGCGCATCTCGAGTCAGTACAATTGATGAACTCATGCCTAGAAGGCTTGCACTATCTAAATACGTGCGTTTATCTTGTGTTCCTCTGCATGATGAAATAACAGGATTATTAGCTACGATTCATTCTTGATTCGCTCCATGATCGTAATAGGGTATGTCGGATGGGCTGCATATACTTCCATCTCTATATTTCCTATTATCCTCAACCTTCACCCTACATCGACTGCCATGACCTGGCTTATTGATGTATTTACTCTTTTGGCATTCTTTGGCTTTGGGATAGCTTTCTGGATACAAAACTCTCCGACATCATTCTACCTTTACATCGCCTTCCCGTGCTATTTTTGGAGGGAATTCTTCAGGAAAGGGGTACCCGCTGTCGTCAAGATTGCATCTCAGTCAACCTTCTCGACCCGCAAACTCGGTGTATATGCACTACTAATTGTTGTCTCACTGTGGGCTATGGTGGTATGTGCATCTTTTCCGATCTACATTCAAAACCTAAATGTAAGGATTGTTCTTAAAGGCAGCATACACCCATCGCGAGATATGGAGTGTTGGCTTTTTCATCATTGGAGTCCTGTGGCCATACTGCACCTGGTCGTCGTCGACGTTGTCGCAGAACTGGAAACTAGCCCTGCAGTGGAGTGTCAACTGTCTGATCACTGGTGTATTTCTCCTCCTCCCGGTTGAAAAGAAGGAGACTCTTCCAACCATGTCGGTCTCGAGTGGAACTCGATTCTTGTGCGCAGCTGATAGTTACCTAGCATGTTCGGTGGTATAGCCGTGCTCGTCATCGGTGCCACGTACACGTGGAGATCCGAACCCGGTACGGGATTCAATAGCAAGAAGATATTTGCGTCGTTCCAAGTGGGTAAAGCTCTGCAACCACGCGCTTTTTGCTTACAATAATATGTTAGATGATCCTTCTCGCCGTTATGATGGTGGTCACGTTCGATTCTGTCCGCAGCCTTCAAGCGAAAAAAGGACTTCCATCTCTTAATAACTTCGTTGCATGGACGATACTCGGTATGCAAGTTGAACCTATAGTGGCCTGTGGTCTAACTTAACTTCGACTAGTGATTTCTTCATTGTACCCGTTCATATCGCCGGTGCGACACACCTCCCTGGCATCCAAAATCATGTCCTTCTTCCTAGCATTTGGTGTCTGTTTCGTAGTGTTGTCCATTTGCGATGAAGGTCTATTTCTTTCCGCTTTCACGTGCAATCTACTCTTGTGGGTAGATGTCGAGGTGGCCATTCGAATGCCCTTGGACAAATCCAGTAAAAATTTGGATGATGATGATTATCACTTCCAACTGGACGATGTGCGCATAGCCTTGTTTTTCTTGTTCTTCGTGCATATTGCGTTCTTCGGGGCTGGCAAGTAGGTTTCGCATTTTTTTCAGTGGTGAAGTGCGTTGACCTGAGTCGTCTTTATTCTAGCATCGCATCAATATCGTATGTCGTCTTGAATTCTGTAGACGGCTAGATTTACACGCCCTCCTCAGGTCCTTCTTCCTTGAACCTGTATATCGTCTGGTGACCATTTACAACCCATATCTTGTATTGTTCCTGCTGGTTCGTTTGTATGATTTAGTACTTTCGATAGTCTTGGCTCATTCATTCGACATCCAGATGTTCAAGATACTCATTCCATTCATGATTCTATCGCTCGTGTTTGCGACGCTCACTGCGCGTCTGCATTTGCCTCCATTTTCCCTTCTTTTTCTGGCTTTGGCGATCACCGACGGTGAGACATATATTTTCCCTTGTCTGAGGGCTGACCGGACTTTTCTCGTGCAGGTATGACGCTCACCTTTTTCTTGAACGTGACCGATACTGGTAAAGGGCCCTACGTCCAAAATGCAAGGGAAAACACATGCTGATATACGTTCCGCCGTTTCTTTTAGGCTCTTGGTTTGAGATCGGACGATCGATCAATGCGTTTTGTACGGCTTCAGTGTTAGTGGTGTGGTCGACGGGAACTTGTGCGATCGGGAGCTATATCATGCAGGGTACCCTCGTGCGGGTGCTGAATGGCAACTCGCTGGACGGAGAAAAGGAGACGAAGGAGGAATAACGCACGAGGGAAAGTGATTCATTTATTTATTATGCACGAGTGATGAACGGTTCGTACAATACGTAGCAACGTTGCTTTTCCTTGCCTGTCTTCTTGGCATTTGACATGTGATTTCCCTGACGCAACGACACCGCGCCGTCACATCACCGGGTGCTGGGTGCGTTTTTGTGTACATGGCATTTCTCGACATCGTCGTCGTCGTCACCCATTGAAGCACGCCGCACGCGGTGGTTGCAGCAGGCGGTAATCGGTTCTATAACTGTCGTTGGGGTGGATGGAAAGTGAGTGAGTTACTTGAGCAGAGGCAAATAGATGGGCGCATCATCATGTAAGTCGGGAATGAATGCATGTGTAGGGTAGAGCACGGGTACGCTTCCTACCGCGGGTTGCGGGTGTACGGGTACGACGGGTACGGGTACGGGTTGAAGGAAGGTCAACCCGTGCATATACCGTACCCTTACCACGGTGTTACGGTGTTTCACGGGTTCTGCCCGGACTTGGCTGCGGGTCCTGGCGACTCGACACACTAAGCCGTCATGTCCACTCTTGTCAGTATCCCACATAAATACGCAATGCTGCCATGTGTTGTGCTCCATTCTATGTCACAATAAATGCACGGATGGCTCATTTCCGGGCTTGAAAGAGTGAAAAAGATGTTCCATTCTCCGGATCTCATTCTTTGACCCGAAACTCAAATGTTTTCATTGAAACTTGGCAGCTCACGAGTATATATAAGAAACTTGAACTTGAAAGCGTGAAAATGTCGCTTGCCACCATCCTACAAACTTGTTAGCTGTCATGGCAGCCAACGATGTGACGTCTATGAAGTAAAACTCTATCTCTAACCCTCTGCAGTCTGCCACAGCCGCCGTTGAGGCTGCAACTCAGACAGGTATTAAACTTACCCTTCCTCGGCTAAAGAAGGACAAACCGAGGACACTTGGTGACGTCGTCGACCTTACCGAAATTCGGACCAGCGGCAGAGAGGAGGCTAAGACTCCCGGGCCGCGACTGTCCCGCCACTTAGTCAGGCCGATCCTGATGATGAAACCCACTTGGGTAGGTTTTATACTGTGTGAGTCTTGTTTGCATATTGCCGGCTCAGATTTGGATAGATTAACTTTTGTATTCTATAGCGACGTCGACCGCTGTTGAACGAGTCTTTTCACAAGGTAGATAGCTCCTCCACTTTACTCGGAACTGGCTGTCTCCATCATCAAATCGAGCGTTCCTCTGCCTTGGTTCATGCCCGAGGGTGGATTTGATTGTACTTGATGACCTAGTGTCGATAGTTAAACAATCGAAAAAGCGAAAATTAGCTGAGACCAACTCTAGTAATGTAGCTGCGTAGATTTTAGCACTTACATTATTCCCCGTGTTGCTATCAAATAGTATCGACCGCCGCGGTGTATCAACAACCTGCAGGATTTTTCCACACCACAGGTATGTGCCCATACCACGGGTCTGCACGGGTTATACCGTACCCTTACCGTACGGGTTGCGGTGTCTACGGGTACGGGTACGGTGTGCCATATTTTGGGCACGGGTTAACCCGTGCTCTACCCTATGCATGTGACTTACATATCCCCAACACGAATCCGTTTAGATCGATTCGGAAAACCATACCCCTTGGCGAGTTCCTCGAATACAGGCTTGATCGTTTGAGATGGTCCTACAAGTGGTGCTCGCGAAAAAGGCCGCCACGGCGCGATGAGAGGTCAATGGGCCGCGGAACGAGGGGAGGTTCGTCGTGATGCGCATCGGCGCAGTAATCACTGGCGAGTCTGGCGCCGGTGTCGAACGCGGACCGGTCTGCATCAACGGTCGTACGTATTGTCACTGGCGCAGGCAGAGACGATACACTACCGAGGATGGATTGGCCATCGTGGCTTGTGTGACGACAGGCTGCAAGGGACTTGCTACGAGCGCAGTATTGGGCGCCGTGCTCGGTGGAGCAACTGATTGAGGACATGCCGTTCTGAGTGAGCAACGTTGAAACGTTGACTGTTGATTAGTGGGCCACCGGTGCATATTTCCGTAACGTCGTTAACCTAGCCAGCGCTCTGGCCCCATGTCACTTCTACAGAGTCATGGCCTTTTCAATCACAGTTGGTGATTTTCACTTTTTCGCGCACTTGACTCGCGGGTGGATAGTTACATAAAAAAACAAAAACTCAGTGGAGGTCATGAAAAGTATTTTGTAAGTTACACACCGAGCAGCATGTACTATTCTTCAACAACAGCGACAGATTCAGCCCGCTGATCGGCACTGGGCTTTCGGCCTACCTTCTTGGTAATTTACTAAGGCCTCCGTTCCGATGCATGTATTATGAGACTCCGTACCGAGCACATCCACCCACAGCAGTGGTCGTACTACCAGGCCATTTCGCGTCAGCCAGCGCTCATGTTATGTTTCTTTCCAAGCCTCGAGATAAGATAAGATCAAGAGATGACTCGTTTCAAACAACTTCAATTTCTTTCAAATCGTACACATCATGTTCTACCCCCACAACAGGAATCAGAACCACCATCGCCAATTTATCTAAAGCGACTTCAACCCAACAAAATAAGCAAAATAATTGCAACATCAGCCAAGAGTGCGTCAAGAATCAGGCCCAACTGCTCGCTCTCGGGATCAACGAATGACTCGATATCGTACCTAGAACACAGAAGTATAATGAATCCGTCGTGAAGGAAAATAAAAGCACACGTACTGAACTCTGTTGACGTAGGCAGTCATTTTCGCGGAGACATCATTGGACTGCGTGTACGACTCCAAGTTGCTGTAAAACGCGTTCAATGACTGTCAAATCTCAGTTCAGTCTTTTTCATCCCTGGAAATCACAACAGGTACTCACGTCATCGAGGCCAGACCCGGACGCGGTTGCAGCACTCAGATCCGCCTGGTTAATGGCCTCCAACTGATCATAGACTTGGTCGACAGAGTTATAGGGAGCTAAGTAGCCGGTG
>JBBPML010000523.1:0-14750 GCA_038090275.1 Austroboletus novae-zelandiae
ACCAAGTCTGGCTAGAAGCCAGGAACCTCAAACGCCTCGTCGTCAACCCCAAATTCGCATCAAAACGCGAAGGCCCCTTTACTATCACCGACGTCCTCTCCCCCCTGACGTACAAACTCCGCCTCCCTCATACCTGGAAGATCCACCCAGTCTTCCACGCCTCCCTCTTATCACCCTATCGCGAAAACCACGTACACGGCCCCAATTTCCCCGCCCCTCCACCTGACCTTATCAATGGCCAAGAGAAGTACGAGATCGAGAAGATCATCAGACACCGTGGGTCCCCGATGGCCCAGCAATACCTGATCCGATGGAAAGGGTACTCCGCAGAAGAAGATTCCTGGGAACCCGAATGGAACCTACGGAACTCCGCAGATATCCTCAACGGATATAAACAACGTCACGGCCTCCCCTCCCCTCAGACCCATTCCATCGCATCAGTCATGTCCATCCCCACCCCCCCCCACCTCTGACAACGCCTCCGATATCGTCGAAACTGGCTGGTCATCCACCGCCAATGCCCAGGATCAACTAGATCCCAACTACGAACCTCCCATCTCCCCCTCCATCCCCTCCGACGATGTCTGGGCCAGGTACACTTGATCCTCCCCCGCTTCCCCCGTCCCCCTCATCGACAGGCTTTCGAACCAACGTGCTCCAGTCAACCACCCCCTGTTGTCCTTCCCCACCCACCCCTTCCCCCTTGACCAAGACCTGGTCGACGCCACTGCATACCAGTTGCGTCGCCTCCCCCTCTCCCGCACTCTCTTAGATACCATGGAACCCAATTCCACTTTCACTCACCTCTATCAAACCTTCCTCACCATGTCGAGAATCCTCCTCACTACCTCCGCCCCTACCGCTTCCGCCGAAACCGCCGCCTATCGCTCCCACCTCTCTCGCATCCTCCATACTCTGGAACGCCATATAATTCAGACAATGTACCAATGCGACATGCTGGCCTTCATCGCGGAGGTAGACTCCCACCTTCGCTACCCCTCCCCGTCCACCTTTGTCACCGCCCCAGAGTCCCCCCCCATCACAGCGTCGTCCTCCCCCCTCAATGAGATGGAATTACACATCCTCTCTCGCTTCGACCGCCCACGAACCCCGTCCCCTTGCCCTCACGCTACCCTCCAATGCTTCCACTGCCATACCGTCGGACATATCCGAATCAATTGTCCTCGTTATCAGTGCACTAAATGCAAGGAGTATGCCCCTGGGCATCAACGGTTCTCCTGCCCCTCGTGGCCTCGACGCTCCCCTGTCCTCCCTCCATCGTCCTCGTCCGGATCGTCCTCTCAGGACTCCTATCATAGAGCTCCGCACCATCTTCGCTTCTCTCACGCGCGGCGTTCCCCAGTCGCTCGTCGGCCCGCCCGATCCCCTTCCCCTGACATGGACCCATTCGTCTCTCAAGAGGCAGACTTCAACAACGCCGGCTCTGGCTACAGAGACTTTTAGTCTTCGTCATGGACTTGACCCTTAACCGGGGGGTAATGTTATGATCCACATATATCCCTACTCTTTTCTCTTTGCTCTTACCTTAGTTCCCTACAGACATTGCTCTCGCTGTTCGAGTCCCGCTTGAGCCACCTTATTATTCCCCCTTTTTCCTTATCATCACTTACATATTTAGCGTGACTCATCTGCAGTATCCGCAGCTGTATTGATACCATTATCTTTGACTCGCTCCCCTTCTTCGCAATTCCATCGCATTCTATAGTCGAGTCATCTCCTTTACACTCCGCTTGATTCTCTCTTGACTCATGTATATAAACCCCTCGATACCCTCGATGTATTCCCCAAGTTAGACCTACCCGAATCTACCTTGATCATCGATTCCTCTCGGGCCCTCCAGTCCTCGCCTTATTGTCAAGCAGGCATTCCCTTCATCCCTCGTCGTCGCATCTCCAAAGCGACTCCTTCGTCCCTGCGTCACAACATACGTTGACCAGGTCAACAGCTCACGACATACCGTTGAGGCTGAGGATAGCGGATCGCCCATCTATCAACCCTTGCCACATCAGCTGAATAGCGACGTTAATGTCCCCTCGCCCCTCGTCACTCGGGTCTATGCTTGAGCGTAACACTTACCTGTTGGAGACGAATTGCTCTGATGAAATCAAAAAGGAAATGTTCCAGCTCAGAAAGAGGGGCCAGGACTATAACAAAACAATGAAGAACCTCCAGGAGATTAGATGCAACCTGGAGGCATACAAAATCGCATCCAGCCAGAAGCACTTGAGGCAGGATGAGAAACCCTGTAGTGAATGAAGGGTCAATGCCGCCACCCAGGGTGAAAAGAAAACTGGGAAAGGAAAGTACTATGTCTGCGAAAAGGATGGGCACATGGCAAAAGATTGCCGGTCTCCCAAGCCCAAGTGCCAAGAATGTGACTGGCAAGGGGATCACAAAAACATGTGCTTGAAGAAAGAACACCAAGCACATGCTGCCACAGAAGGTGCAACCATGTGGGATGAGAGTACCACAGAGGAAAAGGAACCCACCATGGAGAATCTAAAAGAGAAAACCATGGAGGAGATAAGGACCCTCTTGTTCCCGACCCAGAAGAAAGGGAAGAGAAAAGGCAAAGCAATCTGAGAAGTCTAGGACCTCAGGCCACTAATAGATTTTCATATTTAGAAGTGTTCACACCCAAGGAACCCGAAGTTTTCAGAGAAGATAATGGTAAAGGGAGCCAGCTAGCTGAAAGTTGGTACATTAATCTTATCAATGATGGGTACCAACCTATCGAAGATGGACCTGCCCTTATCCTAGAAGGGGGGTCAACAATACCTTGTGGGCTTGATATGAGAGTTCTCACTGCAATGGAAATTAAGGAGTCTGAGGTCATGGATGACTTCCCAGAGGAGATCTATCTGCACACTATGTGCATAGCCAAGGACATCAGGCTCAACATACAGATCAGCTTGACACTGCACTCCCTCTTTCAAGTTAGCATACTGCTAGACAGTGATGCCACATGCCTATTCCTAGACAAAGCATGGGCTGAGGAGCATAACATCCCCATGAAGCCACTCTCATGCCCTATCCCCATCTTCAACGTTGATGGAACCAAGAACTCTGCAGATAACATCATCCACTTCACCAAGTTAATAATAGACCTAGATGGTCACCAAGAAAAGATGATGGCTGAAGTGTCCAACTTGGGAGGATTCCCACTGGTCATTGGCTTCACATGGCTTCACCATCACAATCTGGAAATAGACTGGGCCAAGGGTACAGTCAAGATGACTTGTTGCCCACAGTTATGCTATTTACTTCAAGATCAGGCTGTCCGGATCTGTGATTCTGCAGACGAACTGGACAAACAAGAAGAAGTGTGGGAAGACTACTGAAATGACTCTTCAACTCCTTTATATAATGAAGTAGGGTTAAGAAACCCTACTGAGAGTATCATTATCTGACTCTTCATGCTAGGGCTCAGTCAAGGGAACCAAAGCCTTGGAGTACATCTCCCACTAAGGTAGAATGTCTTGAATAAGATATGTCTAGCCTTGATAACCAGATCTGCTAGTCTTGTAGATTTGCTGGCACTTTGCCAGGCGAGCTGAGGAGAGGGAACCAAAGACTGGTAATCTGCAAGTTTTCAAAGCTGGGGTCCAGTTCTGAGGATCTGGGTCTTTATATACTACTCTACTGTTTGTACATGTTATGGTACATTACTATAAATGGGAACATCTCCTATTGGTTAGATAAGAGTCTGTGTAAATAATAATAAGAGACCAATATGCCATTGGCCTTATACTTCCTTGGCATATATGTGCTAGGCATGTTGCATAGATATGAAATGCATATCTAATGCATGTCTTGATATATATGGTATAGATGGCAAGGGTCTAGCCCATGACATCATTGATAAGTTATCCTCGAGGCTTGTCCTTGAGGTCTAGAATATGAACCTGTCAAGGGTTATAGATAAGGGTACAGGGTCTTCCCTGATAAGGATAGATGCAAGCCTTGTGCTGGCTTGGCAATAAGATATATGAACTACATGCTGCAAGCATGCTGTGATATATAGGGAACATGCACTAGGCATGTGTCTTCAATAGATAAGGGCATAGCCATCAAGGCTGTGACTGTCCTAGAGCTGTGATGTCATGGTCCAGGCCTGTACATGAGGTGTGACATCATAGATAGCAGTGCAAGCACTGTCTTGATCTAGACTGCTGATTAAGCAGTCTTGTGATAGATAGGGGTCAAGGGTCTAGCCCTTGGCATCTATGGGAGTAGAAGTCTTGCCACCTTGACTGTGGAAGAGCTTCTCCATATATAGCAGGTCTTGCCTGATAAGATAAGGATTAGGAGTCTAGCTCCTGATTGTCTAGTGTGTTGTCACATGATCGACATGTGATCTGAATAAGATAGCGGCTTCTAGTCTATAGCCGATAAGATAGCACAATGCTAGATCATGTCATGATGGTAGATCATAACCAGATGATCTGATAAGATAGAGAAGGGATCTTGTATCCCTTGATAAGATAAGATATTGAAGACCTGAATGTCTTCGGATATGATGTGGGGATACATTATCCTGATAAGATAAGGGTTAGGGGTTCATACCCCAATAAGATAAAGAAAGGAATAAAGAGAAATGAAATATTATGCGCCTGTAGAGAGTCGCATTCATCATTCCATCGAGGACATATAAGATAAGCCTGCAAGGGGCACATGGTAGTCTTGCAGAGACCATTTGTAACAGCTACTATGCATGGGCCACACTAGACATGCCCCCTATTCTCACTGAAAAAACCCTCAAAGAGCTTGTACCTGAGTGCTACCATAAATGGCTAAAGGTATTCTTGAAGAAAGAATTGGAACACATGCTGATTAGAAAACTCTGGGATCACACCATAGATCTCAAAGATGAATTCCAACCCCACAAGGGGAGGATTATGCCCCTGTCTGTGACAGAACAAGAAGAGGTATTGGCCTTTATCGATGATCAGCTTTGAAAAGGATATATCTGACCCTTTAAATCCCACCAAATATCACCAGTGTTCTTTGTTCTGAAGAAGGATGGAAGGAAGTTCATGGTCCAGAACTATTACTATCTCAATAAGCACACAATCAAAAACAACTACCTGGCTGCTATTGATTGGCCAACTTGTTGACAAGCTCAAAGGAGCTAAGTTATTCATGAAGATGGATCTATGCTGGGGCTACAACAATGTCTGCATCAAGGAAGGTGATGAATGAAAAGCTGCCTTCATCTGCTTTCACAGAGCTTTCGAACCCTTAGTCATGTACTTTGAACTATGCAACTCCCCGGCCACATTCCAGGCCATGATAAATGAACTCTTCACAGATATGGAAGACATCATCGTGGTCTATATAGACAACCTTATGATATTTACAAAAACAGACTCCCTGGAGGAACATGAAGCCATTGTTCGAAAAGTGCTAGCATGCCTGAAGGAAAACAATTTATTTGTCAAACCTGAGAAGTGCACATTCCATGCCACAGAAGTCAAGTTCCTGGGCATGATCGTAGGAAGAAATGGGATTCACATGGATGACTCCAAAGTCAAGGCTGTGTTGAAGTGGCCAGTGCCAAGGAACCTCTGAGGAGTAAGAAGCTTCTTGGGGCTAGCCAACTTCTATTGATGGTTCATCTTCAACTATGCCTCAATCGCAAGGCCATTGAACAACCTCACTAAGAAAGACACTCCCTTTGTGTGGAGTGAGAAATGCCAAGGAGCATTTGACATGCTCAAAACAAAGTTTACCACTGCCTCAGTGCTCACCTTCCCTGACATTGATTGTCAGTTCCATTTGAAATGCGATGCCTTGGACTATGCCATTAGTGGAATTCTATCTATATTCAAAGAAGATGAGAAGTGGCACCCAGTTGCCTTCTACTCACACTCTATGTATGTCTGATCAGGAACAAAACTACCTGGTCACAGACAAAGAACTCCTATTGGTAATGTGCACATTAGAAACATGGAGACATTATCTGGAAGGAGCCAGATTCCAGTTTGAGATCTGGAATGACCATCAAAATCTTCAATGGTTCATGGTTAGGCAGGATCTTAACTGACGACAAGCATGCTGGGTGCAATATCTATCCAGATTTAACTCTGTATGGTGCCATAAGGCTGGCACTACCATGGGAAAAGCTGACACCCTCTCCTGCAGAGAAGATCATGTGGAAGGCATTGAAGATGACAACAAGCAGGTCCTTGTCATACTGCTGGAGTGGATCAGATTCATAATCTTGGTCCAAGATGAAGGTGATAAGTTATACTCTCACATCCAAGCCAAGACTCTTCTCCTTCGAGAGGCTGAGATTCAGAAGCTCTATGAACAGGGCTACACTGAACATGTGTGGGACCCTGTCCTGCTACTTCAAGACAAGGTCTTTGTCCCAGCTGATAAAGATCTCAGATGCAATGTGGTAATGAATTGCCATAACACCCCTTCTGCCAGATACCCCAGTCAGGAGAAAACAATAGAACTTGTGCAATGGCACTATACTTGGCCCGGAATGGTAACTTATGTAAAAGAATACATCACCCAGTGTGATATATGTCAATCCACTAAGATGGGCAACAAGCCGCCAGCCAGCAAGCTCAAACCCCTGAAGCTATCCATAGCCCCTTGGGTAGATGTCTCTGCGGACTTTCTTATGAATCTCCCCCTATCAGAGTCAATTAGTGTTGGTGTGTGCTTTGAGAGTATCTGTTGAAGATGGTAGAAGGTGAGGATACTGTATCAAGGAGAGGTTGGTAGGTTGACCACATTGATGTGCAGCTCTTGTATGGCTGTGATTTTGAAGGTGCCTGAGTCAAGTTTTCTGAGTAAGTGTTGTTGTGCCATTCCCCATTTGTTGAGATTCTGCTGCCAGATGCATAGATGGTGAGGTGGTGAATGTTTGGGTGTACTATTCATTGGTATGATCCAGGGATGGAGCTATCATTCTCATTGTCTGTTATTGCCCTGCTCCCACTCTGGCCTCTGTTTGATTTGGTGAACTGCTGGTCTATCTCATGAACGTCCATGAAGGATGATTGTTAGGTATGGTACTCATCCAGTGTTGATTGGAGGTTTGGTGGGTGTTGTTACACATGTGCAACATTTGATCTCTCAGAGTGTCCTCAAAGGTGACACAAAGTCCTGTAGAAATCCTGGTAGAGTCTCAGCAGAACTGTCATGCTGGAATGAGACCAAACACTGCATATAATTGCACAGATTTAGCTGAGGTACATTGGCTGCATAAGGCAGGTATTTAAGTAGTACTGAAGCATATGTGAAAGTACTGCTAATCTGTGGTTCATAAGGTAATACAATGGCCTATGGTGTAAGCAAGATAGGGATGGATAAGGAAATACTAGATTCAGATGGTGGATCAAAGGAGGAGATAAGGTCCATGACAAAAGGGGAATATGAAATAGGCAAAATGAAGAATAACCATACCAATGTGGTTAGAAGTCTATATAGGGGGCATCATATGGGGGCGAGACAGGAAAGGCATTACCAAACAGGGAGGAGTTCACATTGAATGGGAAGGAGTAAAACGAATCACTGTAAATGAGTTTATAGTCCTCAGGAAACAGGATTCAGAGGCATTGTTCCAGTAAGCCAGTGTAACAAGCATTCATTGGGATACTTGTAAAATTACCTCCATCTCTAGGATGAAGTTCCTCTTCATCATACAAAATCCCCATTTGCAGAGTTTCCGTCATTGTAGATGACATTGTCATCATTGTTTTCATCAGAGTGGTGACAGTTCAGAGATAAGTGGCCTGGGTCTCTGCAGGAAGAACATCAATTTCCAGGACAATCTCTTTGAATATGACCTGAGGTGAAGTTGGAACAGAAAGGACACCTATAAGCAGGGCAATTTGGTCAGAGGTAGGTTCTTGCTCTGCACTCATAACATGCCAGTCTGGAGTTGCATTTGGGATGGGGATGGGGGGATGAGGGGGTCTTGGGTGGGGGGGTCAGAACTGGCCTTTGCAATCTTGAAGAGAAAGGGGAGCTAACTTGGAAGATGACTTGTCACGCTTTCTTTGCCTTTTTGTGAGGAGGCTGAGGAGACTGGGGAGGAATGCTTTCATCACATTCCAAGACACCTTGGGGGTTCTCCTCTCTGATAATTTGGGATATGGCAGTGATGGCCATGTCTTCCACGACCTGTAGTATTTCTCTTCTGACTCTTTGTTCCACCACAGCAATTCCCCCAAGGATGAGTCCATTAGTTCTGACAAGAGGGAGATTGTGGACCATCCTGGTCCCACCAAGCTGCTCAATGAGGGGTCCATTGCTGGGGGAGTTGGGGGATTCATCAAAGATAGTGGTGTGATAGTACTTGTCAGTCTGAGGGGTGGTGAGGGACAATAGAATGGGGCAGAGATAGGGGGTGAGTGAGGGGCAGGAAAGGTGTTGACGATCCTGAGAATTCCCATGTCACAGAGGAGTTGGAGGGCCTGGGCCCTGGATTCCATGCAGGTGTGTTCAATAGTATAGTTGTAGGATTTGGAAGGGGATGAAGTTCTATTTCTTTTGCAGTTAAGTCAGACTGCACTTGAGATACAGTGGAATAACCTCAGGATGGGTTGGAGGATGGGGGCTTTGTCATACAAGGGACAGGATGTGAGGAGGTGAAATAATAATCATGGGCATTCCAGGATGGCCATGAGGAGGGTATTGCACTGGGGAATGGGAAGATGGTGGAGTTGGATAGCTGGTAGTTCAGGGACAAAGCACCCACTGTTGAGAGGGAGTTCAGGCAAGGGGAGTATCTTAGGTACTTCATGATAAGAGCTGAGAGAATGTTCAGAAGCTTGGGTGAATGAGGACATTTGACAATGGGATTTAGAGATTTCTGGAGTGTTTATAAGTTTCAAGGAGTTCTAGGGCATTCCCTAGATTGACCTCCTTCTCCCAGGTGTCATTGCCTGACCCATACCCTTTCCATCTGATCCAGAACTGCTTTTGGCTGGTTCATCCTCTATGGGTGATGATCTTGTCAATTTCCCACTCCTCTTCTCCATTCACAAGTTCTGAGGGTGGTTTGACAAATTTGGGACCATGTTCCCACATCTCGGAGTTAGAGGAGAGTAGTCTGGCATGGAATACATTGTGGATTTTCCAGGTGGGGGGTAGGCGAAGTTGATAAGAAACAGGAGAGAACACTTTCTCAATCTCAAATGGTCCTTCTCTCTTGGGGGCGAGTTTGCGGGTGGGGTATGAGGTTTTCAGGTTGGTTGCCTCAAGCCACACCTTGTCCCTGACCTTCCAAGGTGAGAATGAGAATCTCTTTCATCTTTCCATAAGCATCCTGCTTTGATCATGGGCTGCTAATGCTTCCTTCTGGGCTTCTTCTAATCAGATAAGTCTATTTTCCAGATCCAGAATGAAGGTCTTTCTGATTGGTGGATAGGCTCAGGATTGATACTTCAAGATTAACTCAAATGGAGATTTCTGGGTAACTGAGTGGACTGCGAAGTTATGATGAAATTTGGCTAAAGGGAGAAGAGAAGATCATTAATCTGTTGATTTGTTGCAGAAGATCCAAAGATAGATTTCTAATTTTTGATTTAGTCATTCTGTTTCACCATCGGTCTGAGGATGGTAGACTGAGGATAGTGCAACATCAAATTGTAGGAGGCAAGCCAGTTCTCTAGTGAAGACCAAGGCAAATTGGGGGCCTCTGTCTGAGATAACCCTGTCATGTAAGCTGAATCATTTGAAAACATGATCAAAGAAAAGTTGAGCAATTCCTTGTGCATAGATGGTTTTTGAGCAAGGGCAGAAAATTACCTCCTTCAAAAGACCATGGTCGACCATGACCATGACCATAACACAATCAAAACCATTAACCGAAGGTAGATCAGAGATGAGATCAACAGAGACCTGTTGAAAAGGGTGGGTTGTGGTGGATATCAGTAGGAAGAGTGGAGGAATGATGGGATGGGTATTAACCTTATTTGCTTGGCAGGTTGCACATCCTGTGATGAATCAGCAGAGGAAGGCGAAGTTCTTTGTTGGTAAAGGTCCAGTCTATTGTTTTGGTTCTGGGGAGTGGGGGAGTATCTTCATATATCTTTCTGAGGCTGGTGAGAATGAAAGGGTCTTCGGGGGTTGATTGTGATATTTTATTTGCCAAAGCAATGTCCAAGATTCGGCAAAACAGGTCATCTGGTAAGAGAACAACATTGGTGTTGTCTTCTTCCATGGATACTTCATTCTTTCTGGATAATGCATCTGCTGGTCCCATTTGAGTCCCAGGAACATGAGTGAAGGAAAGATCAAAGTCTTGGAGGAACATTTGCCATCAAGCATGGCATCTGGATAGTTTGTGGGGTGTTTGGAAGTAGGACAGGTTCTTGTGGTCAGTGAGAATTTGGACTACATGTCTTACCCCAAGGAGATGATGTCTCCAATCTTCTAGTGTGTGAATAACCACCAGAATTTCTCTATCATAAATGTTGTAGTTCCTTTCAGTACCAGAGAGGGTTTCTGATCAGTAGGCACAGGGGTGCATGTCTCCATTTTTGTCTTTCTGCATAAGGACTCCTCCTGTAGCCGAGAGAAAGGCATCAGTCATGATGAAATATGGGAGATCTGGGTTTGGTTGTTGGAGTACTGGGGAAGATGAGAAGATTTGTTTCATATCCTTGAATGCTTCCTGTTCTTTATTATCCCAAGTCCAGGGGTTTCCTTTGCAAGTTAGTTTATTTAATGGGTTTACTCTTTGAGCAAAGTCAGATATGAACCTCTGGTAGAAGTTACAGAAACCTAAGAAGGATTTGACTGCTTTTACCAAGATGGGAGATTTCCATTCATCAATGGCTTTGAGTTTAGTGGCATCCATTGCTAGTTTCCCTGGTCTGACCATCAGACCAAGATAGTCCATGGTGGAGAAGTTGAAAGTGCATTTCTGCAACTTGCATCTGAGTCCTAGGTTTCTCAGCCATTCTAGGACTTTGATCATCCTTTATTGATGCTCTCCATGGTCAGAAGAATGAATTCCCAAGTTGTCCATATAAATGATTAGCCATCCTTCAGCTAGATAGTCAGCAAAGGCATCATTCATAAAAGCCTGGAAGGTAGCAGGTGAATTACACAAGCCAAAGAACATAACTGTGAGCTCAAATAAGCCATAGGGGGTGATAAAGGCTGCCTTTCATCTGTCCTCAGGTACTATTTGGATGTTGTAATAACCCCATTGAATGTCCATCTTGGTAGAGATGGAGGAGTTTCCAATCTGTTCAACAATAGACTTGACATTTGGTAATGGGTAGGTGTTCTTCACAGTGTGTTTGTTGAGGTACCTGTAGTCCTGGCAGGGGCAAAGCTTTCTATCTTTCTTATCCACAAAGAAGAAAGATGTGGCTTGGAGGGACTGTGAGGATTTGATTCTTCCATTTGCTAAGTTTTCTTCAACAAACTTCTTACATGCCTCTTATTCAGGGAGGAATAGGGGATATGCCTTGGCTTATTTCAGGACAAAGGTCTCTTGTAGTTTGATGATGTGGTCATATGGTTGGGATGGGGGAAGGACATTGGGGGGGGGGGTTTCTTCAAATACATTTGAGTATTCTTTGTACACCTCAGGGAGTTTCTTTTTTTCAGAGGTTTTTGCTATTTCCAGCTCAGTGGAGAGGATAGTTTTCATGATGTATTTGGTGACTGTGTCATATTGGTCATAATAGGCCGCATGGATTGCTAGATCTGGATTCTTGCAGAGATAGTGGAGAAGATACCATTGTTCATTCGCTTCTTCTTCATTAAGGGGTAGTCTGGGTTTCTGATGAGGCACATTGAGTGTGACTTGGCCAGTGGTCTAGTCGATCTCAGGGTTCTGTTCCCTAAGCCAATTCATTCCAAGAATGACATTCTCCTTGCTAGCAGGAAGAAGGTGGAATGACCATTTGTTTGTAACATTTCTTACATGGAAGGTGAGGGTGGTGCGATACCTGATGAGACCAGCTTGGTTTGCTGTTCCATCAGCATTGATAGCTCATATGAGTCGTTCTATTCTTTCCATGGGAAGAAAGTTTCTTTGGGTGAAGTCAAGGTTTATGAAAGATCCAGTAGCTCCACAGTTGATCAGAGCAGTGGTTTTGGCAATGGTTCTTCTGGAGTTCTCAAGTGAAATATGAACAATGATTGATTTTGGATTGCTTGATACTAATACAGAAGATAGAGAGAGGGAACAGTGAGACAATTCCTGTTTCCTCTTTAAAAACCCGAGAAGCCCTTGTCTTTGAGTTTGACTTTGGTGATCATCTCCTCCTCTTCCTCTACTTTATCCTTGAAGCATTCTTTTAATACCCAAAGCACCTCTTTCTCATCTACCTCTTTCTTGCCTAGCTGTTTGACATATTCATTGACTGGTCCAGGTTTGGTGTCAATGTTTTAGATCCTTTTAGGGTTCCTGAGTGGGCAAGGAGGGGGTTCTCCATTGCGAGGGTGGTTCCAGGTGGAACAGCCAACCTTGCAACAGATGAAGCATCTGTTTTCCCTGATATGGCAAGCTCTTTCCACTGGAGAGAGTATGTGGCATCCTAAGGCAGTAGTCTGTACTGCATCTACATCCATAGCATCAGAATTTCTGTGGTTTCCTCCAGTTGAGTATTATCCTTTGCAGATATCTCTGATCTTGTCCTGTTGCTGAGCAAATGCAGTGGCTTTGTTTGACCATTTGGTCCACATTTCAGGCTCTTTCTCCATGCTGATGATCTGTTCAGTGAGATCCAAATCTAAACTCTTCATGTAACACTCGATCAGGGCATTTTGATCAGTGATTTTAGCTTTGATGGATGGGAGCCAGAAGTCCATGCTGTAGTGATTAAGGGCATCTAACCCTTTTCCTTTCATGATGATTTGGTGGAGTTTTCATTGTGAGTCTGCTGTGCTATCTTTGTTGGTGAAGTCCATCTGAGCTGGGAAAGTGTCCACTGAGGTCCAGAAATCTATATTCTGTGTCCTCAGCTCACTGGTAAGTCTTTGTTCTGCTTCTTTCCCTTACCATGAATGTTCTGATTACCCATGAACTCTTTACTTACTTACCCCAGTTTCAGGTCTTCCAGAAACATGCCAGATCTGAACTGGATTACTTTACTTCATGTGTTTCATTTCTTATTGAGTCCCAGATATGCCTGGACTATAAAAAGGGTATATCTATGTACTCAAATATATCTTCCCCAATCACTATGATTTGCCTCTAAATCTTTTCACAATGACTCAACAACACCAACTCCATTTCCAACCATTTTTCTGCTGCACTAACCATTATACTGTGCATCTCTCTAGTCCTCAGCATAGAGAAGTTTTGCAGTGCCCACTGACACTGACTGCATCAACTGCACCGTGCTACAAGGGCATATTGAGCCATAGCTTTCCCTTCCTCTCTCTTTACCTCACTTCCAAATTCCTCAAATCGAACCTATTGCCCTCATCTGGTCAAAAACACTTCCGGATAACCAGGAGATCACTCCTGTAGGTTAGATTGGTGCTATTCACCAGGACTATTTCACCTTCTTACATCCCACCCCCTATATGATGAAGCCCCTATACTCTGCCCTGTCTTGGCTCTATTTCACCACATTTCCATCACAGTTCAACTCAACTGTGAAAGAAATAGAACATCTGAGTGTTCATTATCCATACCTGTACCCATACCTTTGACATACCCACACCCCACATCCATGCAGGTTTCCCTAACCCATGTCATTGTCTACTTGTGGCAGTCTTGGAACACCTGGAACTGTTTCACCTCCTTACATCTCACCCCCTATATGACAAAGCTCCCATCCTCTGCCCTATCCTGGCCCTATTCCACTGCACCTCTATCACAGTCCAACTCAACTGCAAAAGAAATAGAACACCAGTGCCCTCCAAATCATTTAACTATGCCATTGAGCACTCCCTCACATAGTCCAGGGCTCAGACCTTATAGTTCCTCTGTGATGTGGGGATTATTGGGAATGCAGGGTATTCCAATGGCGCAGGGGCAAGAGGGAATAGGGCTTAGATGGGAGACTCACCAAGCAGTAGAGCAGTTTGCTAACAGAGAGATAGTAGAGCAAAGGAAGAGAGAATTTTCCTGAGCTCGAAGATGGGGGACAAGAGTAAGTGTCTTGTTGCTCTCCTGGGTCTATCCCCAGGGTTTATATAGCTACACAAGTGTTTGTACATGCTGTGGAGCTCTCTATGTATGGATATCTCATGGAAACATCAAGAAACCCATGGAATAAGTGATGTGGAGTGAGAAATGCTTAGAAAGATGACATGTGGCCAAAACGTGGACACATAAACTCATGCCTCTTGCGGCCCAGTGCATATAAGACCAAACAAATGAGCCAAACTATCATAAGAAGGTGAAACTTCTATAATAGGTCACTATGGTGTAATTTGTGAGTAATAAGGGAAGTGAACTCAATACAAAGGGCTAGACTGTGTGTAACACATGTCAAGGACCCTTGTAGACACATGGTTATGGATATAGGTGAATACCATGGCCTTACCACATCTTACTACAAGTGTTACGCTTTTGGTTATTGGCGTAACGTAGGACGCTGTATGTGGTACAAGTCCTCTTGCTCAGTGTGTCCTCAATGGCGACACAAAGTCCAATAGAAGTCCGGGGGGTCTCTCAGGTATCTCGCAACTCTGAGGGGGGCTCGTAACCACGTAAGATTGCGTAGAATAAGCTAAGGATCCCTACTACAAGACACTCGGTTTAAATACATGTGGAAGGTGGGAAATACTCG
>JBBPML010000524.1:0-14734 GCA_038090275.1 Austroboletus novae-zelandiae
AGAGCGGAATTCCACTTTCCGGTACTACGTTCTCCCCATTCCTACATTCAAGGAACCGATTTGTCGTTTCCCGGACGAGGACAATGACCACCATGACCACGATCATCATAGCCCTCCCTACAACACCATTGGGCCCCTTGAGGGTCATTTCCATCCACACTTCATCGTTTTCAACACCGGCAAAAAACTGACTGCTCTGGCTGCTCTGGCTGCTCTGGAATTCTCAACGTTGATCAGGAACCTGACGAAGGGAATTGGTCCGGTGGATGCTGATATGGTCATTGCCATACAGAGGTTATACACAGATTGGACGCAGGTACAAGTACCTGATCATCATGACACCAGCGGACCATCCAATAGACCACCCGCCCCACCTGAGGAAGGTCGAGATGATCGCTCACAAGGTGGACCTCCTCCAAGACGCGAAGGTCCCAGTAGCCATACGCGCTCTCAGGGACGCAGCAGCCAGGCTTCCGGGAAACGATATGCTGGAGGTCAGCAACGGGCGACACTGCCTTTCCAGACACTTGAGGACGACGAATCTTCTTCCGAGTCCGACGTCACGATCTTCGACTATTCCACCGATTGGATCGATGGTGTCCATAGCTGGCAGAACAAAAACGCTAAAGAACATTTGGGCTCGCTGGATGCCACCGACGTCAGTGGCGACAAGCAACTCACAAATTACATGGACGAACATGCTCGTACTCCTCCTTCTCCGGATGTTTGGCACAGTTGGAAACCAGTCTGGGGCGGTCATAAACGACGCCGCCTGAGCGCATCAGATCGGTCGCAGTTTTCAAGCAACGACTGGGCAGTGTACAAGCGTGACGTATACCTGACGGGGTCCAAGGACGGTTATATACATCCTGGTGTCACCCTTGACTAGAATAGATTCCGGGAGGGTGATGTATTCGACGTTATAAAAGTTATGATACGAAATTTGTGTAGAACAACATTGTACTTAAATTCAGGCAAAATATTCTCTTTACATACGCATACCGCAATTGTTTATCCAATTTATGCATTGGGCGATCACCACTACACAAGGAAGACGCTACCACGCGCCTGGGTACTCTTCGACATCATCGGTCATTGGGTGGGCAGGAAATGCTTACAAAATAGAGAGAAACTCGGGCGGTCCTGGCAAGGCGCAGGAAATACTTTGGTAATAACGTATCACTCTGATCGAACCGGACCCTGCGTAAGAGCTTATTGTTCGGGGTTCTTTGGTTTTGCGCTGCTTTTACGTTTTCTTTCTTTTGACGCGAGGGTCTCTGGGTAAGAGGGAAAAGGTGCGTATGCGTCGAAAACGTCATTCCTGGGAGAAAGGAAACAAGACAAACCAACTGAAATGCAAATGCTTGAATTCTATGACTATCAACCTGCTTGCACCATGTTTTACTCATGGGCCTTCATGTTCATTCCTATTATCACTGACTGCGACTTCAGACATCAGGAAAATGTACACTGACTTTTTGGGACTTTCGAATTTGAGCCCGACTTTACGAGGACACCTCGGAAATGAATTTTCTGAACATCCGAACAGTCCGGCAGTCCGAACATCCAACCTCACGTGCCAAATACACTCACATGACCCAAAGAGCATTTAGATGGAGTCTGAACCTTGCCAAAGCAGCTGAATGCTGCCCACTTGCTGCTACTGCCCCCACCCTTCACATGCCCTTTTCCCATGCCCTGTACCTGTGCCATGCCACCATACTACAAGGTCATGTTCCACTAGTGCCAACCTTGACACCAATGAGGTCTTCAAGTTGCAGGTCTCCAGTGCACATGCATTGGGTCACCCATGCCCCCCCCTCAAGGGCTCTTTTGCCTTGCTTGTTGTGGGTCACCATTGCTGATTGGTGTCAAGACAGACAAGAAACTCAAGGTTGACTTCATTGATGTTGAGTTTCCTGGTATGGATGCCAATACCAATTCTCATAAGCTTTTCATGTCAATATTTTTAGTCATGGCCACTCATTTGCTGTAAAGTTGAACCCCCTATGTATCCCATGTCTTGTCTGGCACTGCCCACTTCATTGACCCAAGATTTCTCACAGACATTCTGGCAATTTCATTTCTGAGGGCAGTACTCAACAGCCTTTCAAATTCTTCATCGTTTCCAATGCTGCTGCCATTATCAAGCATATGAAGCATGTCCTCTATCTTGAGGACAACAATATTGCACACATTGCCAACAGTCGACTTCATATTCATCACCTTCACTGTGGTGAAGGTCAAGCTGATACCACTGCAACTTGTAGCATCAAGACTCCAGAAATTGAAATCACCACCATCATGAAGGGCAAGTTTGATTTATGAGTAGTCCAAGTCTGTTGCCAACACGATGCATGGATGCATCAGCTTTGATGAGTACATACAAGGTCACTCTCAGTGGTCTTCGCTCATACTTTCAAATCATTCATCATGGCCACTGCATTGTGTTCTGCACTTGCAGTACAAGTTATCACTCCACTTTGGTGACATGTCCTATCTTTGAGGAATTGATGGAAATTCCTGTCAGTGTTGAACTTGCCTTTGATTTCTTTGATCACAAGATGATCTTCCATGATGACATCCATATCTTTGTCAATCAAAATGGGGAAACGGTCAATACTATGCTTGCTTCTGTATATCATCCCTGGCACTAACTCATTCCTTGTATTGCCCAATAATATCTCCTGGTCTACAGTAGTACCAGATATGATCTTGCATCAGGAATCCCAGTGTCTTGAGTCAAGTAATGAGCACACTAGCATCCACTGATGTCTGGTGGTGTCTGACAGTGTTCAACATGAGTGTGCCAGCATCCACCAGCATCCACCAGCATTCGAGCTACTAATGGGCATGCCAGCATTCACCAGTGTCCAGAGCATTCAGCGATGACACATGGCATGATTCCATAGTCTAGCTATTATATGTACATAATGAGTGATGGGAATACACAACTACAACACAAATACTACTCTGACTAAACAATCTTTGATTGCGCTGCCTGCTACATAGTTTGCACTTTGTTGCCTTGAGCTCCACATCCTTGGTGGACAGAGGTGAAAACAAAGCACATGTACTTACCTACAGACACTTCAGACAATCCTGAAGGTGAGGCACACATGTCAAGAGCATCAAGGAGCAGCAAGGACATTGGAAACAAGTTGATGACACTGCAGAACATGCCAGAGTGGGCACACGAACGACTGAAGTAGAGGGATCAGATGTACTCACCTCAGGAGGCCCACATGAAGCCATACAATCTGTGCAGTATATGTTGTACCAGGCACTTACCACAGTGTCCTGATATTCCCTATGCATCATGGGAGCTGGTGTATTGACGAAATGAACACATCAAATTGTGATATCAGCCCAGAAGGGCAGAAGAAGGTGCAGGTGGTGAATGGTGATGTTGAGGTCAATTAGGACTGCCAGAGCGATTATGTTGGCATCCACAGCAGTCAGGAATGCCCTAGAGAAGTTAGAAACAAATACGACAATGAAACAAATATACCAAGTCAAGTTATCTGGCTAGGAGGCCATGAGGAGGTCCAAGAGGCAAAAGGTGATGTCAGAGGTGATTGGAGTCACAAACACAATGGTAAATGCATTAACACAGATGGGATTAAGTGCTGGACAGATAGCGCAATGAGTAGCACATGCTACGACTCAAAATGAGTCAAAATGCAGTCACTAGCTGAATATCACTGATATCAGACAGGTCAGTGCAAATAGCAGAAGCCAGGCATCCAAAGTGACCTAACAAGCCTAAGAACAAACCTCATCCATGTGGCAAGTTGAAGACACAACCTAGATATGTAAGTTCAAGGCACAAGACAAGAAGTACTCACCAGATCAGAGGATCACATTGAGGCCAAACCAGGCATATCAGAGTGATTAGATATGTTATATATAAACTAGGGGTGGCCCCAGGATGTAATCTGTGAGCCGACAGTGCCAGAGACAAGCGAAGTCAGTCTGCATGCACATTCAGTAATACCAGTGCTGCATGAGCAGTGACTTAGCCATATACAGGCATGGGGCACAGGAAAAGGGCGGGCTTATGGCAGGGAAGATATTCAGCATTCAACTGCTTTGGTAAGGTTCAGGCTCCATCTAAATGCTCTTTGGGTCATGTGAATGTATTTGGCATGTGAGGTTGAATGTTCGGACTGTTGGACTGTTTGGATGTTTGAAAAGTTCAATTCCCTGACTTTCTGGACTTCATGTGTCTTTGGGCACTTTTTTGACTTTTTGGCACTTTTTCTACTTTCACCCAAGACAATTCAAGATGCCAAAGTAGAAAAAGTGGAAAGTGTAAAAAGTGTAATAAAATATTTTAAAATATTTTAAAAAGTCACTTGCATCCAATGTGTCTAGGTTGTCACTAGTAAGCTTGATCTCAATGCTTGCCCATTTCATTCACTTCCTCTCAAGCTCCAGGAGAGGGATTGTTTGGTTATGTTTGGGCTGGAGAGACATACCACAGTTCTTGTGTTCATTGTATTGGTGCACACTTTGTGGCATCAGCATTCCAACTAGGCAATATCATAGGTATACCCTGGGGTATCAGCACCTGTACTCACATCCATATCCATGAATATACCCATACCCATGGTGTGGGTATGAGTATCTGATGCAGGTCAGTGTGGGTATATTGATGGGTATGGAAACCTGCAGGTGACCCATGGGTCGATTTACAATAGTGCACAAAACTACATACCAATGATTACATGGACAGTAGTACTGTATTATCCCATCCAGAATCACCTAATTCCAACTCATTTGCTAAGATATAAACCCTGTTCCACTCCTGCCCACTCTTTTCCTTGTGCATTCAGTTCAAGACAAAGCAGGTAAGTTGTCACATTGATACTGCCATACACACAACTCATTGTACCTAGTTGATGTCCAGTCTAGGTACATAATAAATATGCATTCAGTTTGAGACAGAGTGGTTGACATTTAGTCTAGCTTTAACATATTGCAGATGTGGCATCTGCAGTGAATGTTATTCTATTGGGAATACAACAAGGTGGAGGAATTGAAAAATTGGGTGGTGATGATTGGTGGCGAGAATAAGGTGGGAGAGGTGAGCATCTTAAATTCTCTTCTGAGTTCAAAACAAGCGGAGGTAGATCTTGAAACTCAGAATTCACAACCTCAATGATCTGATCAGTTTCAGATTGTGAACCAAAGGTGGCAGTCAGAGGAGGTCAGATATGACAAAATACAACAAAAGGGTTTCATCTATGGGTTTCAAGGGGCTCATCTTGATCTCACCTGAGATAGGTAACACCAATCTCCAGATGTTGACAGAGTTCTCCACATGCAACAGTGCAAGTGCAGGATGAATAAGAACAGGGGATAGAAAAAGGGACACCAGGGGCATGAGTAGAGTGTTGTCTACTCTAGGATCTTCCGATGTTCAGATCTCTGTATAGCCAAGAGGGTGATCTAAATTACTAACCTCTTAAATAGTCTGTGGGGCGTCAAAACACAGTTCCATGAAGAGGATTAGTCTCTGTTCCACAACATGGATAATGTGAAGAGAAAAGAAAGATTGTTACACTCAACCTAAGTCTAGCATAGATTGCAAAAGGTTCTGAAGGCTTACTGCTGCTGTTCAGCTAGCAGGAAGAAGGTTTGTTCTAGGGGAGTCCTAGACAAAGTTGAGGAGTCATCTGGTCATTGACAATGACAAGAGGATTTGAAAGAGCATTCACTCAAGAGTAGAATGAAGACTCAGGGACTTGAAGGCAATCAATGTAAGGGTTAGATTGTGGAGGTCTAACTTAGGGATACATTGAGGATATCATATGGTTTATATACAAGTCTAGAGAACAATGAAGCAGAGATGGAATGAAGGTGACTTGTCAAGAGAATGTGATAGAATCACAAAGAATGCTGAGTTACTATGGAAGATTAGTAATGCACCAGAGGTATCTTAGTAATACAACTGCGGATGAGTCATGCTAAATAAGTAAGAAAGGAAGGAAATAGCAAGGAAAAAGAAAGAGCTCAAGTGGGACTCGAATGGCAAAGGCAAAGTCCATAGTGAAAGGAGGAAAGAAAAGCATACTGGTAAACATAGTGTCCATGTGATCATAACATTACCCTGGCACTATGGTCAAATCCTCGATGCAGACTAGTAAAGGCCATGGCTGCTTCCCATGGGCAACCCAGTGATGTTGCCCCAGGCAATGTCATTGTATTGGTCATTTTCAGAAGGTTATGGGGAGAATACCTGAGGGGGAGAAGGAGTGGGTTGATGATGGCAGTGGTATGTGTATTGATGATTGGAAGGATGGGATGCAGATACAGCTGTTGTTGAGAAGACAAGGAGGACGAGGGTGATAGAACAGGGAAGGGAGGAAGGGGGGGCAATGTCCTTGTGGATGACCTGGTGCCCAGGTGTTACACAAAGGGCAGAGGTAGAACTGGCAGTTGACTCATTTGTGACCTAGTTATTACAAGTATTCTAATGGATACTTGCTACAGCAGCCTACCAGAGGAATGCCTCAAGATCTTATTTCCTGAGAACTATGAACTTCTGTATGATGACTCATTTTACTCTTTCCCCTCTGATGCAGACTCTTCCCTTTTTGGTATTACCTTTTCTGATCCGTCCCCATTGGGCACTTCCTATTTAGACTTCTAACCATACTGGTACAGTTACTTCATCTCGCTTATTTCATTTTAGTCTTTTTTTGTCATGGACTTTATTACCTCCTTTGATTCACCATCCAGATCCAGTATTCCCTTATCCACCCCAGTATTGATTACACCATAGGCCTTGCATTACTTCATGAACCACAGATTAGTAGTACTTTCACATATGCTACAGTCCACTTATATACCCGCTTTATGTGGCCCATTGTACTTAGCTAAATCTGCACAATTATATGCAGTGTTTGGTCTCACTCCAGTGTGACAGTTCCACTGTGACTCTACCCAGATTTCTACAGGACTTTGTGTTGCCTTTGAAAACACTCTGAGAGATCAGATGTTGCACATGTTACAAGTATCCTAATGGACACTTGCCACAATGGCCTACTGGAGGAATGCCTCAGGATCTTGTTCCCTGGAGACTATGAACCCCTGTACAATGACTCATTTTACTCTTTCCTCTCTGATATGGACTCATCCCTTTTGGGCAATTCCTCTTATGGACTGTCTTCATTTGACGCCTCCTATATAGACTTCTAACCACATTGGTATGGTTATTCTCATTTCACTTATTTCATATTCCCCTTTTGTCATGGACTTAATCACCTCCTTCAATTCATCATCTGAATCTAGTATTTTTATATCCATCTGGTCTCGCTTACTTCATAGGCCCTTGTATTACTTCATGAACTGCAGATTAGTAGTACTTTTGCATATGCTACAGTACCACTTACATACCTGCCTTATGCAGCCCATTGTACTCAGCTAAATCTGCACAATTATACACAATGTTTGGTCTCACTCCAGCATGATGGTTCCACTGAGACACTACCTGGATTTCTACAGGACTTCATATCACCTTTGAGGACACTCAGTGAAAAGCTCAGATGTTGTGCATGCATAACAAAAGATTTAGCTCTCCCCATATCTCTGCTACTATGCAGCAAGACACCCCCACCACCTGCCCACCATATCTTATGGATTCAGAGACTGTAACAAGGAAGAAATCCTCAAAGAACAAAGAGAGCTATGAAGAGTTGAATTAGCCTCCCAAACTATTTGACAGAACCAACCCCACTTCGCCCCTCCAGGAAGCTTCTCCCCAGCTCCCTCTAGACCTGCCTTTCAACAAGAAACCCCCCTGTCTACTCCACAAACCACCTCTACCTCTACTTCTATCCCTCTCCCCTCTGAAGAAGATATGGCTGAACTTAAAGCTGAACTCCCTGATGACTTCTCAGGGGAAGTGTCTGATGCTAAGTACCAGCTCAGAGCCATGGATGTGTACCACACCATGAACAAGGAAAATTACAATAGCAAATCAAAGAAGATTTACACTGCCCTTAATAGGATGTTTAAGGGATGAGGAAAGCTCTATGCTGAAGCCACATATGAAGCACTGGATAGTGGATCTGTCACATTGGACAAAGCCACTTGGGGGAAGTTCAAGAAGGAATTCTTGGAAGCCTTTGCTGACAAAGAAAGCACTGCAGACTCATGATGAAAACTCCACCAGATTGTCATGAAAGGAAAAGGGTTAGATGCCCTCAATCACTACAACACCAACTTCTGACTCCTATCTGGCAAAGCAAAGATCATCAATCAAAATGCTCTGATCAAGTGTTATATGAAGGGTTTAGATTCAGATCTCACCAAGCAGATCATTGGCATGGAGAAAGAGCCTGAAACATGGACCAAATGGTCAAACAAAGCTGCTGCATTCGCTCACCAGCAGGACAGAATCAGAGATATCCACAAAGGAAGATACTTAACTGGAGGAAACCACAGAAACTCCAATGCTATGAACATATATGCAGTACAAACCACTACCTTAGGACACTGCATACTCTCTCTGGTTGAAAGAGCTCACCACATCAGAGAAAACAGATGCTTCATCTGTCACAAGGTTGATTGCTCCACTAGGAACCATCTCTGCAGTGGAGGACCTCCTTCTTGCCCACCCAGAAACCCCACTAGGATTCAGAACATCAACACCAAGCCTAGACCAGTTGATAAATACATCAAACAACTAGGCAAGAAGGAGGTAGATGAGAAAGAAGTACTTCGGGTGTTAAAAGAATGCTTTGAAGACAAGGTAGAGGGGGAAGAAGAGATGATTTCCAAGGTTGAACTCAAGGATAAGGGCTTTTTGGGGTTTTAAAGAGGGAACAGGAATTGGCTCACTGTTCCCCTTCTCTATCTTCTATATTAGTATCAAGTGATCCAAAATCAATCCTTGTTTCTATTTCACTTGAGAACTCCAGAAGAACCATTGCTGAAACCACTGCCCTGATCTACTGTGAAGCTACTGGATCTTTCATAAACCTTGACTTCACCTGAAGAAACTCTCTTCTCATGGAAAGAATAGAGCAACACATACGAGCCATCAATGCTGATGGGACAGCAAACCAAGCTGGCTTCATCAGATATCACACCACCCTCACCTTTCATGTGGGAAGTGTCACAAAGAAACAATTGTTTCATCTCCTTCCTGCTAGCAAGGAAAACATCATCCTTGGAATGAATTGGCTCAGGGAACAGAACCCTGAGATCGATTGAACCGCTGGCCAAGTCACACTCAATGTACCTCATCAGGAACCCAGACTACCTCTTAATGAAAAAGAAGTGGATGAACAACAATACCTTCTTCACTATCTTCACAAAGATCCAGATCTAGTGATCCATGTGGCCTATTGTGATCAATATGAAGCCAACACAGAGTATGTCATAAAAACCACCCTCTCCACTGAGCTGAAAATTGTTACGATCATATATTTCTCCTTCTCTTTTTTCTCCCTTGCGCTGGTTCGAACTCTCAACCAGACGCTTATGGTATCTTATTCCCACACCAAGGTGGACGAGACTTGTTCTTGACTCATCTCTAACTTATCATGTGGCTGCTCACGCTCACAGTCTAGGCGCAGACTATTGCCACACCACATGCACTAAAGGGCTAGACCCTTATCTCTTCTTCTATGACGTCATACCTCATGCCCCATGTCTAGACTCTTACCAGCCAATGGCGCATTATGCTCATGTACTATCCAATGGCGTATGTTCCTCTTATCTCTACAGACTATACTATTTGTTACGATTCGCGTATACCCCTATTCTTTTCCCTTCACCCTTACCCTAGCTTCCCTACAGACATTGCTCTCGCTGTTCGAGTCCCACTTGAGCCACCTTATTACTCCTCCTTTTTCCTTATCTTCGCTTACCTATTTAGCGTGACTCATCCGCAGTATCTGCAGTTGTACTGATACCGCTATCTCTGACTCGCTCCCCTTCTTCGTGATTCCATCGCATTCTATAGTCGAGTCATCTCTTTTACACTCCACTTCATTCTCTCTTGACTCGCCTATATAAACCTCTCGATACCCTTGATGTATTCCCCAAGTTAGACCTACCCGAATCTACCTTGATCATCGACTCCTCTCGGGCCCCCCAGTCCTCGCCTAGTTATCAAGTAGGCGTTTCCTTCGTCCCTCGTCGTCGCTCCTCCATAGCGACTCCTTCATCCCTGTGTCACAACATACGTTGACCAGGTCAACAGCTCACGACATACCATTGAGGCTGAGGATAGCAGATCGCCCGTCTATCAAACCCCTGCCACGTCAGCTGAATAGCGACGTTAACGTCCCCTCGCCCCTTGTCACTCGGGTCTATGCCTGAGCATAACACTATTTACGGTATTTACACAAACATGTACATATGTCATGCATGCTATATAATCCTCAACGTCTCAGAGCTGCACCCCAGCTTTGAAGACTTGGAGATTTCCTCTTCCTGTACTCTGGACAAAGTGTCCTCTCAGCTCATCTTGATAGGGACAAGCCCTACTATTTGTCATCTCTCTTGATAGGCCTGTGGCCTACTATTTGTTGAGGTTGTGGTATGGTTCACCAGAACCCTGGTTACACTCCTCCTCTCCCTTGATTGGCTAGACTACGCCTACCAGTGGTCTCCCAACTCTACGGCTAGAAGAGTCATTTCAGAAATAGCAAGAATGTGGAGAAGTAGAAGAGTTGGAGCTGTGTTCCCATATCTCGGAGAAGGGGAATAGTAATCCGGCATGGAATACTGAATACATTGTATATCTTCCAGGTAGGAGGTAGTTGTTATAATCATTCATTTCATCTAACTTAATTCCTGCCACTTGGCTGGGTCAAACTCACAACCTTCCATATATGGTAACTTATTCCCACACCAAGGAGGAAAGGACTTGTCTTCAAGTCGCCTCTAACTTATCATGTGACCACTTACATCAGCAGCCTAGACCCAATCACATGATCACATCATGTGACACACCACATGCTCAAGGGCTAGACCCTTATCTCCTTATCTATGACATCATACCCTATGTCCAACACATGTTTCACATGCAGCTTCTATCTTGCCTCATGGGCAAGGCTATGCTCAATCTCCACTATGCTCCTCTCCTATCCACCAATGGTATATCTAACTCTTATCATATTCACACGGACTCTTATCTAACCAATGGGATGTGTTCCCTTATATAGTAGTTTACCCTAATATGTACAAACAGTAGAATAGTATATAAATCTCCAGGTCTCAAAGCTGGATCCCCAGCTTTGAAGACTTGGAGATTTCCTCTCACAGTCTGAAGTCCTCTCATAGACCAAAGGGTCTGATTCCTTCATCCATTTGCTTATCACTATTTAAGAGTGTTTCAGTAGTCAGAGTTGGTAAGAGACCAGAGAGAGGACTTTTTCTATCTCAAATGGTCCTTCTCTCTTGGGGGCAAGTTTTCAGATAAGATAGGAGGTTTTGAGATTGGTTGCTTCGAGCCACACCTTGTCTCCAACCTTTCAGGGTGAGAATGAGGATTTCTTTCTTTCATCTTTCCATAAATATCCTACTCCAATCATGGGCTGCCAGGGCTTCTTTCTGTGCTTCTTTTAATTGGAAAAGTCTTTCCAATTGATGGGTAGGCTCGGGGTTAATAGCCTAATATTAACTCAAACAGTGATTTCTGAGTTATGGAATAGATGGCAGTATTATGATGAAATTCAGCCAGAGGGAGTAGTAAGACCCATTGATCTGGTGATCCATCACAGAAGATCTGAAGGTAGATTTCCAGTTCTTGATTCATTTGTTCCATTTTGCTGTCAGTTTGAGGGTGGTAAGCTGATGATAGAGCAACATTATATTGCAAGAGGTGAGCTAGTTCCCTGGTGAAGACTGAAGTGAATTGAGAGCCTTTATTGAAGATGACTCTATTGTGTAGATCAAAGTGTTTAAATACCTGATCAAAAAAGAGTTGGACAATGCCCATCACATCAATGGATTTCAAACAAGGACAGAAAATTACCCCCTTCAAAAGACTGTGATTGACCACAACCATAACACAATCAAAACCATTGACCAAGGGTAGATCAGAGATGAGATTGACAGAGATCTGCTGAAATGGGCAGGTTGCAGTGGACACAAGTGGGGAGAGTGGTGGAATAGTAGGATGGATATTGACCTTATTTGCTTGGCAGGTGGCACATCCTGCAATGAATCGTTGTAGAGCTCAGTACAGCTCTAGTTTTACATTCAGGCTTTTCACAGCATTCCAACCCCTCTCTATTATCACCTGAGGCATTTATGCATTGCTCATGGACCATTCTGTAAGTCCCAAGTTTGTTTAGCATGCTCCAGACCAATTTCTTGTGCTCCGGCTGAATTCCCACACCTCGGCCCATTCGCCAAAGCAAAAAGGTCCAGAATGAAAGTAGCCTCGGCCCATTCGCTGAAGCTTCAGACCAATGCTCTTGCACTCCGGAAAGTACTCAGCAGTCATTTACTTTCATTCCAGACATTAAGCATCAGCATATGGTATAATACAATGGCCTTATGGTATGAGCAAATGCAGGGAGTAATAGGAAATACTAGATCTAGACAGTGGATTGAAGGAGGGAATAAGGTCCATGACATAAAGGGAAAAGGAAATAAGTGAAATGAAGTAACTGTATCAGTACAGCTAGAAGTCTAAATAGGAATTGTCAAAAGAAGATGAATCAAAAGGGGGAATACTAAATATGGACAAGTCCATATTCAAAGGGAGAGAATAGAAAGACACATCACATGTATAACTTCATAGTCCTCAGAGAATAGGATCCTTAGACAGTCCTCTGGTAGTCTGTTGTTGCAAGTGTCTGTTAGGATACTTGTAACACCTCTGCCAACAGCAACACTCCTTGAAAGACCATAGGGAGGAGGGGGGGTGATTTATTTTGGACTTCAGTGTACTGGCTCAAGGTCTGCATAGAGCCTTCATGTTTGGGGGTGCTCATGTGGGGCTCCACTCTTTTTCCCGCATGCATGGTTTTATCTGTCAGGGAGCTTTTTAGGCTCTGCATTTTTAGGCAGAGATAGGTCACTGTATAATGCTTTGAATCATTCTGTCACATTGATAAAGCAGAAGGTTTCCAGGAGGCATTTGGCATCATTGAGGAGTGCCACCATGCTGGATGCCCTTCATCCCAATTTCGAGTGGAGAGCTTGCCTTTGGATTCTGTATGCAGAGCAGTGTTATGCATGCACAATGTTTGATCTCTCAGAGTGTCCTCGAAGGTGACACAAAGTCCTATAGAAATCCTAGTGGAGTCTCTGCAGAACTGTCATGCTAGAGTGAGATCAAACACTGCATATAATTGCACAGATTTAGCTGGGGATACATGGGCTGCATAGGGTGAGTATATAAGGTGTACAATAGTAGATGTGAAAGTATAACTAAGCATCAATCCTATGGTGTAATACAGATGGCCTATAGTGTAAGCAAACATGGGAGGATTGGGAAACACTAGATCCAGATGGTGGATTGAAGGAGGAGATAAGGTTCATGACGAAATAGGAATATGAAATAGCCATAATGAGAGGAACCATACCGATGCAGTCAGAAGTCTAAATAAGAAGCATCAAATGAAGACAGATCAAAAGAAGCAATACCAAATAGGAAGAGTCCATAATGAAAGGGAGAGAGTAGAACGACTCGTCACACTGTGACTTGTAGTCTTCTTGAAATAGGATCCTCTGGCAATCCTCTGGTAAGCCTTTGCTACAAGCGTCCATTAGGATACTTGTAACAAGTAGGACATGAAGAAATGGAGGTGTGTTTCTTTGTTTTTCCCATATCCTGGGCAGATTGGGGTCTCAGCCTTCCTGATGCAGTGGAGGTACTGGTTGAGGGGGGCATGGCCTGTTGAAACTGGAAGAGGATATATGTGTGGCATTTGAGGAGGGACTTTGTTAGCTGGAGGAAGTTCTTGAAGGGGAGGGAGGAGTCAATGTGGCAGATGGGTTTGTAGCGGGGTAAGGATACTAGGGCAAGCTTGTTCAGAGTGTTTATCTCCACGTATAGCTTTTGCTGCATGGCCAATTTGCTGATGGGAAGTGAGTGCAGGGCACCCTTTCTGGTCTGGAGAGATTTGGATAGGGTGTCTGCTGGACTGGTGGTGCCATCAGCAGCTCTCTTGGCTTCTGCATCAGTAAGCTCATTTCCTGGTATACCAACATGTCCCAGCATCCACTGTACTGTTATTTCCCTCAGGTTTCACTCCCTTAATGCCCCCTCAAGATCTTTGTGGAAGATGTCAGTTAGGTAGTGACTTGGGCCTGATTGGAGGGAGGAAACTGTTTGGATTGCTGCTTTGTTGTCCAATGCTATGGTGGCTGACTGGACATTGGAGATGGTGCAGATGAGGTTTACTGCAAGTATTATTCCGATGAGTTCATCCTCATACACTGTGTGCTCCTCCTGTGACCCCAGAAAGAAGATGTTACGAACGCATTTCTCCTATTTTATCTCTTTCCTTCAAGCTGATTCGAACTCTCGAACAGCCGCTTATAGTAGTTTATTCCCACACCAAGGTGGACGGACTTGTCGTCTCAAGTCCCTAACTTATCACGTGACCTGCTTAGTCAGCAGTGTCTAGACTCGTGCAACGTGCACACCTCATGTCTAAGGGCTAGACCCTTATCTCACCTCGTGTTATGGCTATGTACTTCTTTTCTTCTTATGCTTCTCTTCCATTCTGCCACACCTCGTGTGCGCCTCATGCTT
>JBBPML010000525.1:0-14639 GCA_038090275.1 Austroboletus novae-zelandiae
TATTCCCCAAGTTAGACCTACCCGAATCTACCTTGATCATCGATTCCCCTCGGGTCCCCCAGTCCTCGCCTTACTGTTGAGTAGGCGCTCCCCTTGTTCCTTCGTCGTCGCATCACCTAGCGACTCCCTCGTCCCTGCGTCATGACATACGTTGACCAGGTCAACAGCTCATGACATACCATTGAGGCTGAGGATAGCAGATCGCCCGTCTATCAAATCCTTGCCACGTCAGCTGAATAGCGACGTTAACGTCCCCTCACCCCTCATCACTCAGGTCTATGCCTGAGCGTAACAAGTTCGAACCAGTTCAGAACTAGTTCTTCAATATGAAGCAAGCTCCGAACCTGAATCTGAACCTACTAGCCCTGGCCCGAACCTGAACCTGAACTGAACCTGAACCTCAGAGTTCAGTTCAGAGGTTCAGGTTCGAATCTAAAGTTCAGAACTGAACTTTGGCAGCCCTATTCGGTGAGAGCAGCACACAGGTTGGATCCCTGTGTGGCACTGCAGGGGAACAACAAAGTCAGTCTAGATTGATGAAAGTGGTCAGATGTGCCAGTGCTGGCTCAAGGAGGAAAGCATACCCCTTGCGGTCACTGCTGGTTATCTACTAACCAATCAGGAACCTCCCCCATTCCCTCCCTCATTCTCCCATTTAAGCAACCAGTGTTGCGGAGGGTCATCATGATTGCGATTTACTCCCTCTGTCTAGTGCTGCTGGTAGTTCCCTAAATGCCTCTGAGGTAGGCTGACAGTCGGGGTAGTGGTGCCCTCTGACGAGAGCTTTCACAGGCTCAAAACTGCTGCCTATCCCGCTCCCTGATCCTGTCCACTCCTGTCCTTTGCCAAGCACAGCCAATCCTATTGCATAGTTCAAATCTTAGGAGATGGACGACTGGCAAACAGTTACATACAGATCATAATTACCTCAGTTCCCTCTCTCATACACTGACTAACAACATACCTAGTTTCACAGCTTTGTTACCAACTGTTTAACAATAGTTATGTTACTAACGTCGAGTCGCTCACTTACTCACAGGTGACTGGAGTCGATCTCAGTGGACAAAGTTTCAACCGAGGGGAATTTTCTCTCAAAAGCTTCAGCATGTGAACAGACCCAACAGTTGAACTGATCTCATGCGTCTCAGTGAGTCCTGACTCACATCATAGATCATTGAACAAGACACGTTGAAACAATTACCAAAAGGTGCATGTTCGAGCCGGGTACATCACTGTCAATGGTCAAGGGAAGCTGTCCAGCTAGTCTGCCACATAAGGTCAAAAAAACCTTCAAACTGATCAGCTCTGCTGCAGAAACTGTCTCTACCTGTGGATCATATCACTCCTGTGTCCATCATTGCCCCGAGACCCGAATCATAAACCATCAACATCGTCCGTTACATTCCACCGTCGACTGGACTGGATCATCAAGATTTTTCACTTACATAACAGTATCAGTATGAAAGTTAAGTGTTTCTTCGTGTCTTTGCTGGTGACTGCAATTCCTGATTTCTGCTCCGTTCTGATTTCGTTCGTGCGGCTACACCACAGAGGCAGTGCCATCAATCAACGTTGTAATATCGATGCACTGAAAGTCTGGTAATCTTCCGACTCGTGAACAATACAAGCACAACCTACTGCAATGTTTCTGGCAGGAGGGAAAAAGATAATCCGTCGGACCTGTGCTCACGATTTTAGGTTTGGCATAATTGTATTGCGTCACGGACTCAGTCGTGGAGCTCCACGAAATGTCGTCATCACGCCGGGCGTTGGTGGACTCCGACGTAGGGACTAGACTACATAGGGAATGGCGGTCGTGTAAGCCATCGCGTACTTACTCAGCGCGCTACGCACCGCAATATCGATGAAACGCACCCTTTTGCCGGCGCCAAGCCCTGCTGTGTCAACTATTCCAGCGATGGACTTCTTCAGGCTCGGGTGTTGGTTTGGGTCAGGATCTTGCTGTGCGCGCCTTGTGGCCCTCGATCAATGACAAGCGACTGCACTGCTCGCTTATAAAAACGTCTCGTTTGGAGAAGTTCACTCTTCAATCGTCTCCTTCTCTCCTATTATGCGCATGCTCTCTGCATTCGTCTTCTTGGGAGCCCTCGGCGCGAGCGCCGCCTTCTCCAGCTCGGGCTGTCTCTGCACCAGCGACCAGTCCTGCTGGCCCTCGGACGCGACCTTCGAAGAATTCGAGTGTCAACTCTCCCAACCACTCGTCTACCCGCGCCCAACCGCCTCAGGTTGCTACCCGCTTTCAGACCCCTCGGGAAACTGCACCGAGATCAACAACGACTGGGGTGACAGCAACTGGCGCTCGTCGTTCCCCGGATCGATGGAATTGCCCAACTGGGAAACGATTGTGTGGCCTAACGGCACGATCGACGCGTGTTTCTTGAATACGAGCATCACGGGAGTGTGTGAGCAGGGCGGAGTGCCCACCATAGGCGTCGACGCACGCTCGGTGGCAGACGTGCGGGCAGCGATCGCTTTTGCAACAGAACATAGTTTGAAGCTAGTCGTCAAGAACACGGGGTGAGTTTTTTTCGCGTCGTAGATTGAACGGGGAGCGCCCATGTGACATATGCTGATGGGTACCATGCAGTCATGATTTCGCCGGGCGTAGTACGGCGCGGGGTGCCTTCCAAGTGTGGACACATAATATGAAGAACGCCACGTACGACACCGCCTTTGTTCCGCAGGGGGCACCGACGAACGAAACGTACGAGGGTCAGTACTCGATATGAGCGTGTTTATACCTTGTTGACTGTTGTGGACCTGCCCGCTTGTACAGCTCTAACGGTCGATGCGGGCGTGCAGTGGCTTCAAGCATATAATTTGGCGTTGGAGAATGGGCGTATGATGGTGGGTGGCATCTCTGCAGGTGGTTCCGTCGGTGCTGCCGGTGGATGGTTGACCGGCGGAGGACATTCGTTCCTGTCGCCTAGCTATGGTCTGGGTGAGTCCTTTCGAACGATTCAACAGATCAGAAGCTGACCGTCCCTAAGGCGTTGATAACGTGTTGGAGATGTCCATTGCGCTTTCCACTGGCGAATATCTGACCACGAATGAATATCAAAATTCGGATCTCTTCTGGGCCTTGCGTGGTGGTGGCGGATGCACGTTCGGGATCGTCACGTCGGTAACTTACCGCACATATCCCATCGTTCCAATCCAGGCGTGGGCCTACCAGGCAAACATCACAAATTCATCCGTAGTCCCGGAACTTTTCGATGAATTTTTGCAATACCAAATGCAGCTCACGGACGATGGTTGGGGTGGATATGGTGGGCTGAGTGGCCAACAGTTAAACATTCAATTTTTTGCACCCAACATGACGAACGAGACTGCCGCAGCAACGACCCAGGGGTGGACAAACTTTACAGAGTCCTTGGCACCTTATGGCGTCGTGTCCTCGAGCACGTTTCAGACATATACCTGGAGTGAGATTGTTGATAGTATGACGAACGACTCTGGGGAAGTTGGCGGAGACGTATTGATTTCCTCTCGCCTCCTGACAAAGGACACTATGGCGAAGAATGGCAGCCAAGTGGCGGAGGTTCTGCTGAACATCGGTGCGGGTTTCAAGTACGTTTCCTTCGCATCTTCTCTCTTTGAGATGGCTTAAAGTGATTCACGTAGCATTATCGCTGGCGGTAAAGTCAATCAAGTCGCCCCTGATGCTATGGGATTGAACCCAGCGTGGCGGGATGCGTTTACCGAGGCGACGTTTGGGGTTTCTTGGGATGAAACTACCTCGGGGGAGGACATTCTGGATTTGATTACCCAGCTCAAAGGAATGATCCAGCAGATATATGACGTGACGCCCAACGACGGCGCATATTTGAACGAGGTGCGTCACTTTTGTAGATCTCAAGAACGTGATTAATTGACGGATGTGACATCGTTAGGCGACCCCGTACGAGGTGAATTGGCAAAAAACCTTTTTCGGTGCACATTATCCGGAGTTAAAGAGCATCAAGGACAAGTACGACCCGAATCGATTGTTCGTTGTTACGGAGGGGGTCGGGTCCGATGACTGGAACAAAAATTTGACCTGTCGGTACGATGCGTGATGGGTGTAGTAGATGAAAAGATACCCTCGTTTCCTGTTTAAAATGTGATACCTCGTTTAACAGATGCAATACCGGTAGCGAATTAAGCACCGAGGAATCCCTGTCACCACTCGGATTCTTGTTTTTTCGGGTGGTGGTATGCAACGCACCCTTCGAGTTCGTTGTACGAGCCTTGTCCGAATCAAAATCTGTGATATCCGCCACTCGGTAAATGTACCCCTCAGGTGCGACTTTGAAATATGTACGTCGGGATCACCTTTGTCAGTTGATGGTTAGGCTGCACTGTGCTGGACGTCCTCAACCAATGGCGTCCTGTCCACTCGTCCAGGCTAAATGCACGACGAAAACACTACATACAGAGGCGCTCATGTCTACAGCTCCAGGTAAAACATGATCTTTGGTGTATCGCTACGAGATGCGGGCGACGGGGGAAGAGCCAATATAGATTGCGTGACATGTGCTATGCTAACCGACTAACGAGTCCGTGCTAGGTGTGGTGAGGTACATGGTTCGGGTAGGGAGATTGACGGGCGGAAGCGCGTAGCGCTCACCGGCTCCGGGCGGGGCGCTCCTGCTGGTTATCTAACCAGTCGGGAGCCTCCCCCATTCCCTCCCTCGTTCTCCCATTTAAGCAACCAGCATTGCGGATGGTCATCGCGATTGCGATTTACTCCCTCTGTCTAGTGCTGGCACTGCTGGTAGTTCCCTAAACGCCTCTGAGGTAGGCTGGCGGTCGGGGTAGTGGTGCCCCCTGACGAGAGCTTCAATCGCAGGCTCGAAACCGCTGCCTATTCCGCTCCCCTTTTCCTGAACACCCCCGCTGCGATGAAAATCAAAACCCTTTCCGACAACCCCCCCCCCGATTCTCCATGCTTGTGCCCCTCATGTCAACAGATTCCTCTTCCCGTTCCGTCTTCTCTTTTCTATTCTCCCGAATTCCTCAAATTTCTTAAATCCCATGTTCGCCGAGGCCGACGACCCGTAAAAAGGGGGTAATGTCGGGAAATTTCACTCAATCATTTGGATCTCCAGCTTCGTTGATTCGTTCCGTACCAGAGATACCTATATTTGTATCTACACCGATGTTTTCCCTATATGATGTAAGCTCATTGGCTTACCGATTGGCATTCATCACGTGCGCGATAGGTATATATGCTCGTCGCCCATCATAGAGATAGGCAGTCGATCTTGTCCCCGTACCTCGTAGTCTCCCGTATAGAGCGTGGTCCTGTTCTGTGTGCCCGCCCGTCTCAGTGTTTCCCGCCGTTGGCCGCGGTGGGCTTCCACATGATTTCTCATGTTCGAGCGCACTCAAACAGAGACCAGCGAGAGAACATTAGTTTCCGACAAACAGGCCTCTTATCAAGAGTGGATGAATATTGACATGCCGATCAGCACCATGGCTGAGCCGACCAGCAAATGAACACCGTCGCAGGGTTCTCTTCCGCCCGTTCTGATCCACTGTTTCTCCACTCTACAGCAACAACGTTTGAACAAATTGATACGTCAATACTTGCTGTGACACAGGTCCTTGAGCCTAGGAATCTTCTTCTGCATAGCCAAACATCGCCTCTTTTTTCATTCCAAACGACGACGATGAGCACCGAAAGACACCCATCGAATGCACACGAGACTGGAGGGAAGAAGAAGAAAAACGAGTGTGATGTGGAAGAGAGACAGGATGGAAAAAGGCAACGTATGGAAAGAAGCATAGTAAGTTAATAAATTGAAAGACGCACCTATGCAAACAGCTGAAAATTGTACAGATACAAGAAGGTCTGCCGACGAGTGAAGGCAGTTCGCAAGAAGTGCTCCCTTTGTTAGCCTCTCCTGGAGTGCAGACAGACGACCGTGAAGAAACAGTTATTACAAGTCCAAATTTGTCATCTCTACACATTTCATCAGGTTTGCTAACGTCGACACAGATATTCGGATCACAGACGCTGCTCTGGGCCTCAGACGCATCCCTGCCGGATTCTATGCTGTCGTCTGTCACAGTGGTTTTGAGTGGAGAACTGAGAATAGGCGTGTCTCGGTGGACGATGACACCGTCGAGTGGGATGAGCAAATCCCAATGTCAGGCGTTTTTTCTCGTACTCGAATTCGTACTAATAGTTCCTGTAGACCATCCGAACCGTCTGCGACGGTTGGCTTCAGGATACACGCATCCTTCGAATTACAGCCAATGCTGGGGTGTGGGGAGGAGCTTCGAAAGCTAACGATCACTGTCAAACAACTCCTGGGATACAACGAAAAGCCCCTGGTGAGTAGACCATTTCCGCAACGGTTCAAGACTGATATTGTTGCAGCGTTCACTTTATTTCCGAAGGATGGGGATGTCATATCTCCTTGTTCATCCCTCCTGGTTGCAATCAGTAGAGGGACGTAAAAATACGGTGAAACGTTGGCCTCAAGAGTCGTCGATCGTCATCTTCATTCCGTAAGTGCGCGATCAGTCACACTACCATGGTGAACTAATGTATACCCAGTCGACAACCGAATCACAAGATGAACTAATAATAGCTACAAACAATGGCCATGTCGCTCTCTCACGTTACCAAAAATACGGGGAACAGCGAGATATTGAACGTTCTATCGAACAATTTGAACATGCGCTGCGCCTTTGTCTGCCGGACCATCCTTGTCATGCGGCTGCACAGTCAAACCTCGCCACATCAAAATCTGTCTATTGTCAGGTTCACGGCACCGGTTTCTCCTTTGATATCCCCATATCCTTATATCGCGATGCTCTCAATGCGCGTCCTGCAGGACACCTTGACCGACCTTGGACGTTGATCCAATTGGCTACAGTCCACTTCGCGCGGTTCAAACAGGAAAGACAGGAAGATGATGCGGCCCACGCGGAGGCATTATTGCACGAGGCGATAAATCTCTCCCCTTCACAGAGTCATGAGAGGCGGGCGGCTGTCTTCATGTTTTACCTGCATACAAAAAATAGAACGGATGACGTTCGGATGGATAATGGTCCATCCCCTCAACGCGATGTTGGACCAAATGTTACAGACATGGATCCGTTCGAACTGGGTGTCAATCTATTGCGCCGGTTCGAACGCTTTGGTGACACTGAGGATATCCAACAGGCAATTTTCTCTCTGGAAAGTTCGGTCCAGTCCAGTTCACCTTGGGAAGAGCGGCATTTTGTAAGCTCGCAAAATCTCGGTGTTGCATTCCTCAGGCGGCACAAGCATCTCGGGGTACTGAGCGATCTCGAGAATGCGATTACGAGATTCAGGAACGCTATGGAGCTTAGTCCCGATAATCACCCTCAAAGACCCGCTCTTCTCTCCAACCTCGGAGCTGCCCTATGTGCTCGTTTCAATCGCCTGGGGGAAGTCAGGGACCTCGAGGATGCTATTTCGAGACTCAGGGATGCTGTCGAGCTCACACCTAATCAATACCCTGACAAACCTACTTATCTCAACAACCTGGTGGTGTCCTACAGGCTCGTTTCGATCGCCTGGGGGAAGCTAGTGACCTCGAGGACGCTATTTCGAGGTACAGGGATGCTGTTGAGCTCACGCCCAATCAACACCCTAACAAACATAGTCTTCTCTCCAACCTCGGCACTGCCCTACAGATTCGTTTCAATCACCTGGGGGAAGTGAGTGACCTCCAAGATGCTATCTCGAGGCACACGGATGCTGTCGAGCTCACGCCCAATCAACACCCTTACAAACCTGATCGTCTCTCCAACCTCGGCGGTGCCCTATGGACTCGTTTCGGTCGCCTGGGGGAAGTGAGTGACCTCGAGGATGCTATTTTGAGACTCAGGAGACTCAGGGATGCTGTCGAGCTCACGCCCAATCAACACCCTCACAAGCCTAGTCTTCTCTCCGACCTTGGCCGTGCCCTACAGACTCGTTTCAATCTCATGGGGAAAGTTAGTGACCTCCAGGATCCTATTTCGAGGCACACGGATGCTGTTGAGCTCACGCCCGATCAACACCCTCACAAACCTGATCATCTCAACAGCCTTGGCGGTGCCCTACAGACTCGTTTCAATCACCTGGGGGAATTCAGTGACCTCCAGGATGCTATTTCGAGGCACACGGATGCTATCAAGCTCAGGCCAGATCAACACTCTCTCAAACCTATTTGTCTCAACAACCTTGGGAATGCCCTACAGACTCGTTTTGATCGCCTGGGGGAATTCGGTGACCTCGAGGATGCTATCTCGAAGCACAGGAATGCTGTCGAGCTCACACCAAATCAACACCCTAACAAACCTAGTCGTCTCAACAACCTCGGGAGTGCCCTGGGGATTCGTTTCAGTCGTCTGAGGGACATGATTGACCTGGAGGAAGCTATTTCTCTGTATTCGTCTTCCGCACTTGCCTCTACAGGCTCCACCACTGATCGGCTACGAGCCTGCCATTATTGGGCCGAATGTGCTCGTGTCTTGGGCCACCACTCACTCCTTAACGCGTATGCTGTGGCTATCAGCATTCTGCCTCAACTTGCATGGTCTGGTCTTTCTCTTACAGACCGCTATCGGGAACTTATCAAAGGCACTGGTATTGTGCGGGAGGCAGCAGCAGCAGCTCTTGACTCAGGCTTACCCGAAATTGCGGTCGAATGGCTTGAACAAGGTCGATCGATCGTTTGGGGTGATCTTTATCAGCTCCGCAATTCATATGACGGACTGTTGGGTGCCCATCCCGATCATGCTCATAGACTTCGATTGCTATCAGCTGAACTGGAGCATGCCAGTGCTGCGCGCGAAAAATCGATATCTTTGTTGTCGGAGAAGATCCAACGCGTAGAAGATACCGAAATTGATTCGCTACAGAAACAGGCCAACAGACAATACGAGCTCGTTATTGAGCGAGACAAACTACTACAGGAAATTCGGAGGTTCCCTGGCTTTGAGCGTTTTCTTCTTCAAAAAGAGTATTCTCAACTTCGCGCTTCAGCACGCACGGGCCCGGTGGTGATCCTTAATGCCGCTGAAAAGCGCTGCGATGCATTGATCATTCTTGCCGGCATGGAGCAAGTGATTCATGTACCCCTGCCAAAGCTCACCCTTGGGAGATCGACTGGTCTTCAGAATTCGCTCAAGACGTTACTTGGTCCCGCTCGTGATGTCACGTGTGATGAAGAAAGAGAAGGGAAGGCTAGCGTCGAATGGAAAGTGGGCATCTATGTTATCTGTCTTATGGAACAATGTCGTCAAGCCTGTTCTCGAAGTACTGGCATTCTCAGTATGTGATCCCATGCCACCTCATTTCAACGTACCTGACACGTCCAATGATACATCTGTGTTTAACAGACTCCTGGGGATTTATCACGTATCTTTTGGTGCCCTACTGGACCTTTCACGTTCCTTCCGATCCATGCCGCAGGTCTCTATGGCAAGGAAAATTCAGAGCCCGGGCACAAAGTATCCGACTTTGTGGTTTCTTCGTACATCCCCACTTTGAATATTCTTGCCTCACCAGAATCCGATACCATCACTCGTGAAAATGTGTGTTTACTCACTGTGCCTCAGCCAACATCAGACGGTCAAATGCTACTTCCTGGCGTGGACATCGAGTTGCAACACATCAGAGATGTTATCAGTGACTGTGAACTGGCAGGACGAATTTCCATCACAGAGTCTGGAACAGGAACGGTCGAGGAAACACTTTCCTTGATGAAACAGTCCGACTGGGTCCACTTTGCATGCCACGGCGTCCAAGACTATCGAGACCCGACGGCCAGTGGACTCTGTCTTGCGAACGGGCGCCGCTTAAAGGTATCCGATATCCTCTCGCTCTCGCGTCCGCATGGTGGACTTGCTTTTCTGTCTGCATGTCAGACAGCAATGGGTGACGAGAGACTTTCGGACGAGGCCATTCACATCGCTGCGGGGATGTTGTTTGCTGGGTACGGAGGCGTTGTCGGAAGCATGTGGTCGATCAGCGACAGGCTTGCACCGGGGGTGGCGAAAGACGTGTATGAGCAGCTCTGTGGGGGTGATGCAGTCCCGGATCATCGAAACGCCGCACGAGCATTGCATGATGCTGTCGTACGTCTTCGTGATAAGGGTGAATCATTTTCGGGGTGGCTTCCTTTCATTCATGTAGGGCTTTGAACGAATATTACTTTGTAAATAGCGTATGTACTTGACATATCTCTCGGAGCACGTCAGTGTTGCCTAGCATGGGAAGAACTCGAATTTGAGATAGTCTCGTAGCCTGTGCGCAGGCACCTGCCTCACTAGCTATCGGCGCACTGAGAACGGGGTCGTATCGTCCAGCACCATAATTCCCCCCTTGATTGCTCCGTGTGACTCCGTACTGACCTCGGTCGCGGCATGGTACCCATCTCCGGCGTGGAACACTCTAGCGGTAGCCGGAGCAACGAACGTTGAGCCGAACCTAGCGTTCGGTCCAGAAAAGTTCGGTGCGAACCGACTTTCAGAACCGGACGCGTTCATCACTAGTGAATGCAGAGTTTCCTGCGTGCTCATTAAAACTGGACCTCCTTTGTGAGTGGATCGGCGGGCAGGTCGGGCCTGGATCGGATTGGATAGGGGTTGACAGGGGCTTGCCAACCTGGGCATATGGTCACGTGGCTTGACTTCCGCCCACTGTCTCCGTTTCTCCGGTCACCTTTTCTCCCATCGTGCGTCCTCGACAGCCGAAGACGACGAGTTTTCTGACCAGGAGCGATTCTGTTGCCTAATGGCACGATTGAGGCGTGTTTCTTGAATACGAGCATCATGGGAGTGTGTGATCGGCGTCGGCGCACGCTCGGTGGCAGACGTGCAGGCAGCGATCGCTTTTGCGATGAACTATAGTTTGAAGCTAGTCGTCAAGAACACGGGGTGAGTTTTTTTCGCGTCGTAGATTGAACGGGGAGCGCCCAAGTGACAAATGCTGATGGGTACCATGCAGTCATGATTTCGCCGGGCGTAGTACAGCGCGGGGTGCCTTCCAAGTGTGGACGCATAATATGAAGAACGCTACGTACAGCGCCACATTTGTTCCACAGGGGGCACCGACGAACGAAACGTACGAGGGTCAGTACTCGATATGAGCGTGTTAATACTTTGTTGATTGATGTGGACTTGCTCGCTTGTACAGCTCTAACGGTTGATGCGAGCGTGCAGTGGCTTCAGGCATATACTCTGGCGCTGGAGAATGGGCGTATGATGGTGGGTGGCATCTCTGCAGGTGGTTCCGTCGGTGCTGCCGGTGGATGGTTGACTGGCGGAGGACATTCGTTCTTGTCGCCTAGCTATGGTCTGGGTGAGTCCTTTCGAACGATTCAACAGATCAGAAGCTGACCGTCCCTAAGGCGTTGATAATGTGTTGGAGATGTCCATTGTGCTTTCCACTGGCGAATACCTGACCACGAACGAATATCAAAACTCGGATCTCTTCTGGGCCTTGCGCAGTGGTGGCGGATGCACGTTTGGGATTGTTGCGTCGGTAACTTACCGCACATATCCCATCGTTCCAATCCAGGCGTGGGTCTACCAGGCAAACATCACAAATTCATCCGTACTCCCGGAGCTTTTCGATGAATTTTTGCAATACCAAATGAAGCTTACGGATGATGGTTGGGGTGGTTATGGTGGGCTGAGTGGCCCACTGTTGAACTTCCAATATTATGCACCCAACATGACGAACGAGACTGCCGCAGCGACAACCCAGGGGTGGACAGACTATAGAGCCTTATGGCGTCGTGTCCTCGAGCACGTTTTAGACATACATATACCTGGAGCGAGGTGGTTAGTAGTATGATGAACGACTCTGGAGAAGTTGGCGGAGACGTATTGGTTTCTTCTCGCCTCCTGACAAAGGACACTATGGCGAAGAATGGAAGCCAAGTGGCGGAGGTTCTGCTGAACATCGGTGCGGGTTTCAGGTACGTTTCCTTCGCATCTTCTCTCTTTGAGATGGCTTAAAGTAATTCACGTAGCATTATCGCTGGCGGCAAAGTCAATCAAGTCGCCCCTGATGCTATGGGATTGAACCCAGCGTGGCGGGATGCGTTTACCGAGGCGACGTTTGGGATTTCTTGGGATGAAACTACATCGGGGGAGGACATTCTGGATGTGATTATCCAGCTCAAAGGGATGATTCAGCAACGTGACGCCCAACGACGGCACATATTTGAACGAGGTGTGTCGCTTTTGTATATCTCAAGAACGTGATTGATTGACAGATGTGACATCGTTAGGCGTCCCCGTACGAGGTGAATTGGCAACAGACCTTTTTCGGTGCGCATTATCCGGAGTTAAAGAGCATCAGGGACAAGTACGATTCGAATCGATTGTTCGTCGTTACGGAGGGGGTTGGGTCCGATGACTGGAATAAAAATTTGACCTGTCGGTACGATGCGTGATGGGTGTAGTAGATGAAAAGATACCCTCGTTTCCTGTTTAAAATGTGATACCTCGTTTAACAGATGCAATACTGGTAGCGAACGAAGCACCATTGAAGGAATCCCTGCCACCACTCGGATTCTTGTTTTTTTGGGTGATGGTATGCAACGCACCCTTCGAGTTCGTTGTACGAGCCTTGTCCGAATCAAAATCTGTGATATCCGCCACTCGGTGAATGTACCCCTCTGAAATATGTACGTCGGGATCACCTTTGTCAGTTGATGGTTGCGCTGCACTGCGCTGGACGTCCTTAACCAATGACGTCCTGTCCACTTGTCCAAGCTAAATGCACGACGAAAACACTACATACAGAGGCGCTCACGTCTACAGCTCCAGGTAAAACATGATTCAGGTCACCGGTGTTGTTCAGGATGAGGCTCGCGCAATTACTTTGCATTATAATTACAGTGGTACATAGACCAACGATCTTCACAGTCCAGGATGGAACATTATAGACGAGTAGTGAAAACGATACCTTGAAACTACACGGCTTCGGCTTTCGTCACTTTGGTGCCCTTGGGCAGTCAAGCACAGGAAGAGTCTCCTGATGAAGCAGCAGCATTCAGTAACGACAACCACAGATAAATAAAGTACCACACACCAGAGGGATGTCAAGGACGTAACCATTTCCTTGATGGTTGTTCTGTGCGATAGCCTCATGATCCCAGCCTTCAGGAAGCTCCCACGTTGAGCGCCCATTGTGATCAGGACGAACCAACACGTAGTGTACCTTGACCGACACCTTCACCTTGGCCTTCTTCGCTGGTGGGGGTTCAGTTAGATTTTCTCCCCTTTCGAGCAGCATTCGAACATTCTTCATGATCTTGTGTATTGCTCCATAGCCCCTCGCTGAACCTCTATGGTCGGCAGCCGCGGTCATTTGAAGGATCCAGATGTCTGCAGACCAGCTAGCAAACTTGAGGTCCACCAGAAAAGAGTCAAAGAAGGGTAGGTTGGGCACGTTGGCGACGTAATATTTGCCGTTCTGGAGATCTGCAGGAATGGAGTCAAAGGGGACCCGCTCTCGCTCAATTTTTGAGAATCCATCAACTTTCGAAGCGTTAATGGGTAAAACAAATTTTGGGGCTTTGGAGCCGCTCTGACTCTCCAAATCCATCTTTTGAGAGGCCACGTGCTGGCAGCAACGGATGTCATGATGGTACGGTGAGCAAGAGGCTCGAAGAAGTATCCTGCAAGGCCTCTGGTCTCGGGCATAGAAGAAAAGTGTGTAGTTAACAAGCACGCTTCTCTCTCCTGTGTAGCGAATAATCTACCCGAGACCTGCTTGCCGATGTGTACAGACTTGAAGTTGATTTGCCACGGCGTTGCATCCTCGGTTTTCCCGACATGATCAAGAGAGATGGCGAGGTGGGGACTATCTGTATGTGGGAAGTGCTGTTCGCCGGCGAGAACCCGCGCAACATCCCTCAGCTTCTCCAATCCAATTGAGAGTGCGCTAGCATGACGCTCCTCTATTCCGCGGAAGTTGTACATTGCAAAAATTACGTCTCGGGGAATGGGCCCAAAGCGTGTGACAAGAGCGTCTAAAAGGATGTAGAAAGCCTCCGCTCCCGAGCTGGGGGCATCTTCTCCATGAGTTTTTTTAAGAAAGTGAAAGACGTCGGGAAAGTTTTCTCCTTCCACATCTTTGTCCTTCCAGTGATGTACCGCACAGCCCAAGAACTGCTCGAGTTTTGGGAATCGGCTATGGATGCATGCACTGAATAGTGAACACATTAAATATGGATATTTTTACCATCACATAACATCTCACCAGCAAGCGAGCTCATCACGGGTCCATAGCGGAAACCCAGTGAAAAGAGGATTTCGTCTCTTGAGCCACCCTTTGTACCGGTTCGGATCAGGGTATGGGGTTTGAACAGGGAAACACCAATCTGGATCAGTCGCAACCTCTGGAGGTTCCCCACCTTGATTAATATCAAAGAGCGACCAAATGAACGGAGATGGAGTTGAATCATTGGATGGCCAGGGAAGATCATCCACTGCTGCTTCTTGTTTGAGATAAACTCCATCATGATTGTTAGGACCACAACAAGGCCTTTAGCTAAGCGCTTCAGGTTACTCGCAATGCAATAACTATTCTGTGAATGGGGAACATTCACCATAGGGCAAAGCCCTTATATACATGTGCAAGTGTCTACCCT
>JBBPML010000526.1:0-14564 GCA_038090275.1 Austroboletus novae-zelandiae
TGATGATAAGAGAAAAAGGGGAATAATAAAAGGGCTCAAGCGGGACTCGAACAGCGAGAGCAGTGTCTGTAGAGAAGCTAGGGTAAGGGTGAAGGGAAAAGAGTAACGGTACGCGCGAATCGTAACAAAGGGGTTCGATCTACTGATTGGCGTGGGCGATGGGGGTGTGGGGGCTCGTGGGATCACCAACGAGGACGAGAGGGCGTGAGCGAGGGTAAGATCTTCGTGATCTTCTGGGGATACGACGATGTCGTCGTCAGTGGGTACCTCTTCTTGCGAGGCTGAGGAGTGTTCAGAGGGGGATGGTGAGGGTTTGCGATAGCGACGAGGGCCTAGAGAGGGTCTAGGGTTTGGTGGGCGATAGGGATGAATGGTGGGCTAAGGCGAGGCTTGCCCAGTGAAGAGCAAGTTAGACCTTTTGTTACGCTCAGGTGTAGACCTGAGTGACAAGGGGGTGAGGGGACGTTAACGTCGCTATTCAGCTGATGTAGCAAGGGTTTGATAGACGGGCGGTCCGCTATCCTCAGCCTCAACGGTATGTCGTGAGCTGTTGACCTGGTCAACGTATGTTGTGACGCAGGGACAAAGGAGTCGCTAGGTGATGTGACGACGAAGGAACAAGGGGAGCGCCTACTCAACAGTAAGGTGAGGACTGGGGGACCCGAGGGGAATCGATGATCAAGGTAGATTCGGGTAGGTCTAACTTGGGGAATACATCGAGGGTATTGAGAGGTTTATATAGGTGAGTCAAAAGAGAATCAAGCGGAGCATAAAAGAGATGACTCGACTGTAGAATGCGATGGAATCGCAAAGAAGGGAAGTGAGTCAGAGATAACAGTGTCAGTACAACTGCAGATACTGCAGATGAGTCATGCTAAATAGGTAAGCGAAGATAAGAGGAAAAGAGGAATAATAAAGTAGCTCAGGCGGGACTCGAACAGCGAGAGCAGTGTCTGTAAAGGAACTAGGGCGAGAGTGAAGGAAAAAGGCAGGGGTATATGCAGATTGTAACACCCACCATTTCCTCCCAATACCTCAGAAACCCTCAACTCTTCCTCAATACCTGAACCTATTGGGAACCATCACCCCCATCAGAACACTCCCTCTCTGACCCTCATCACAAGGAAAAACCCACCGACAAGGATCTTAATTTATTGCCTGAAGATTAGGATGATCAAGACTTCATCAATCAGTTCTCAACATCGCTCATACTTCCTAGAGCTCCCACTCCCCCATTACCCACTCTGATTGAGCAATCAATTCTTTTCACACCTCCCACTACCCCAACCATGTCCTCCTCAATTAAACCCACTGAACTTCACCTCGAAGCCCCTGAACTCTTTAATGGAATCTATGAAACAGCCATGACCTAGCTTTACTATATCCAAACCTACCTTCTGGTCAACAAAGATGTATACAATAAAGATAATAAGAAAATCACCTTTGCCCTCTCTCATATGAAGAAGGGATTCGCCCTCACTTGGGCCAACACCTTTTGCCAAACCTTCCTTAACAAAAAACCCCCTATCCTTCAGAATCAGCAAAAACTTTGTACTCACATTTAAAAGTTCTTTGAATGACATGATGTCTGAAGTAATGCTATTAACTGGCTCTTCACCACCTACTGCATCTCCAAGAAAGAAGAACATAGTGGACTTCTGCAATTACATCGCCAACTCTGGCATCTCTGATGAGAACATTCTCATCAACTTCTTCATCACTGGAATCCCTACTCCTCTCATGAAATGCATCCACTCCATGGATACACCACCCACAGAGATCAACATATGGTATGACAAAGCTGTACACTTCCAAACTCAATGGAAATGATCACAATCTATCATGTCACAAGGACAAAGTACTGCTCAACCATATCAAAACTTCTCCAATCCCACCTCGACCTCTAAGAAAGATCCCAATGCCATGGACATTGACTCCATCTCCTGTCCAGGAAAGCTCATCCCCAAGGAGTGTGCTTGCTGCTACAAGGAAGGCCAGTGCCTCTGCTGCAGGCAGAAAGGCCATCTTCTCAGGAATTGCTCCACCTTCTCCACCACCAAACCACAAGTCCAGGAGATAGAAGAGACTCCTAGAATCCAGAATCTCAATGATAAAGACAACAAAGCTATTATTAGCCAAGTCAAATTCCCCTTTTTGGATTTTTGAAATGGAGATCTCATTTAATGCAAGGATCTCTGAATAGACCACAAGCCCATGTAACTGTATTTATGATGTCTGGTACAATGAAACTCCCCATTCAAGTCATTGTTCCCTCCCATACATTAAAAGCTGTCAACACCACTGCCCTTATTGATAGCAGTGCAGATATCTCCAGCATTGACTGGGACTTTGTCTACAAATATAAACTTCCCCTCTCTCATATCTCTTGACTCATTGATGTCTGCAGAGTTAGCTGTGAATCCACCTCGAAAGGAGGAGTTCAATTCACTTCAGAATTCTTTATTCACATTGAAGGACTCGTTCATTGAGTCAAGTTCTACATCAGAACATTATCCTTGGTCTCCTCTGGCTGAAGAAAACCAACCCCACCATTGACTGGTCCAGACAGATCATTACCATCACCAAAACCACTGACCAGTCAAAAGAACTATTCTCTGACCACTTTCAAGATATTCTTAGACACAACACCTACTTTAGAGAAACCTCCACTGATGCCCCTCCATAAGGCATGTCCTTGTTAACACTATTGAACAAAAACAACTCTTTGAATACTTCTCCTATGAAACCAAGTAAAAAATTATCTGATAAGCAATAAACACTTGTTACAGCAGCCTACTGGAGGAATGCCTCAGGATCATGTTCCCTGAGGACTATGAACCCCTGTGCAATGACTTATTCTATTTATTTTCATCCAATATGGACTCTTCCCTTCTGGATAATTCCTTTTATGAATCATCTTCATTTGACACCTCCTATTTAGACTTCTAACTGCATTAGTATGGTGTAGAGCTTGAATATGCTCTACATGTATATGAACTCATTTTCATTCGGAGTACGTCTCTCTCACTATCCTTTACTTATACCATCCATTTGCAGTGCGGCTGTTACAAATCCTAGTCACTGGGATCTATTATCCGCCCTAGGAGGGAGTTGAACTCTCAACCTACTCTTTATGGCAATATGTTCTCACACCAAGGAGAACAGGACTTGTCAATTCAAACCCTAAAGTATCACGTGACCTGCTTACAAAGCAGTCTAGACTTGTGCCTCATGGCATGACACATGTCAGGGTAGAACCCTTTCATTTATCTAACACGCGTTTCAGTGCAAGCACAAGGCAATGCACTTTCATTCCTTCTTTATTAAAACTTCTTTAATTAGCTGCCACACCTCATGTGGGCAGCATGGTACGCTTCTATGTTTCATATGCTTCTCTTCCATTCTGCCACACCTCATGGTGGCCTCATGCTTATGCTTCTTTACTTCTTAGACCAATCATGTATTTTCTCCTTATCATGGTACGATGTCTCTTTATAGTAATAGACCAAACATGTACATACACTAGAATAGTATATAAACCCCCGGGTCGTCAAGGCTGGCTCCCCAGCTTTGATAACTTGGAGTTTTCCTCTTACCCAAGTATCTCCTCTAAGAAGGCCCTAGTGGTCAATTTCTATCATCATCTATATTGCTGTTTAGAGTGTTTCAGCGGCCAGACTGGATCGACAATGTCCAAACACTCACCAGCGGGCTGAGAATGGTCCCTGAGCAATAGGTTTGGACTGAAGTGGCTCCAGGGCACTTGGTCATGCTGTCTTTGATCCTGGTCGAAGATTTCCTTTATTCATAATTCATTGTACTCTCGGACAAGACTACCTGCACTTGGCCAAAGGTACCCACCGTCGGCATCCCACCTACAGGCTCAGATGTTATCACTTTCCCTCTTTTTGAACTCATATGTACTACTTGTGGACATGACCTTGAACTCAGTCATTCAGTGCCTGGTTATCAACATACTTATGTACATACCTTACATACTTTTACTACATAGACCCTAGTTCCTAAAGTTGAGTACTTACACAGTCTCAGGCATACCCAGACTATAAGTCTTGTACCCCTGGGAATAAAAGGGCAGCTTCCATTTGGCTCACCTTTGGATGAAATCAACCACCTACCATTTTCGCTGACCAAGATCACCCCTTGCTTTCATCTTCACTGACCATTTTACCTATTTGTTCTGTCTCCATCTCCATTTCATGCCTACCATTCAGCCGATACCATTTTCAGTCCCAACCCTCATGTTCAGCTCTAATCCACACGTTTGGCCAGTGCCAGTCCAGCCCTCCTTACCCTCACCAGTTTTGCTTGGTCGGTCAGTTTTCACCTCCGGTTAACTTGGATCACCTTCAGCGCAACTCTTTTGAGCTTGGCTTTCACTTTTCCAGTCCCCGGCTTTACTCTCACTCCCCAGTTTTCACAGAGTCCCTCCTCAGGGCAAATCTATCACTTCCTTCACCCCTTTTCTTGACCAGAGTAATCAGGGATTTCCACCCCTCTTGCTCTCTCAGCCAGACTTTAGTCTAATCAACAGTTGCCTTTTCATTTCACTTAGTTCATATTCCCCTTTCATCATGGACCTTATTTCCTCCTTTAATCCACTGTCCACATCTAATATTCTCTCTTATATCCTAACCCCGCTTACACCATAGGCCATTGTATTATCTCATGGACTACTCCTAGTAGTACTTTCACATCTGCTACAGTACTACTTATATACCTGCCTTACATGGCCATTGCACTTAGCTAAATCTGCATAATTATACATAGTGTTTGGTTTCACTCCAGCATGACAGTTCTGCTGAGACTTCACCAGGATTTCTACAGGACTTTGTGTTACCTTCGAGGACACTCTAAGAGATCAAATGTTGCACATGCATAACAAAAGATTTAGCTCTCCTCATACCTCTGCTACCACACAGCAAGGCACCCCCACCACCTGCCCACCATATCATACAGATTCAGAGACTATGACAAGGAGGAAACCCTTGAAGAACAAAGAGAGTGAAGAAGATTTGTACTAGCTTCCCAGACAGTTTGACAAAATCAACCCCACTTCACCCCTCCAGGAAGCTTTTCCCCAGCTCCCTCCAGGCCCGCCCTTCAACAAGGAACATCCCTATCCACTCCACAAATCACCCACACCCCCATCCCTATTTCTCTTCTTTCTGATGACAATATGGCTGAACTCAAGGCTGGACTTCCTGATGACTTCTTAAGGGAAGTGTCTGATGTCAAGTATTGGCTCAAAGCTATGGATGCATACTATACCATGAACAAGGAAAAGTATGACAATGAAGCAAAGAAGATCTACACTGCCCTTACCAGGATACCTAAGGAATAAGGCAAGCTCTATGCCAAAGCTGCATATGAAGCACTGGATAGCAGAACTGTTACACTGGACAAAGCCACTTGGGCAGAGTTCAAGAAGGAATTCTTGGAAGCCTTCACTGACAAAGAGAGTGCTGCAAACTCACAACAAAAACTCCACCAGATCATTATGAAAGGAAAAGGGTTGGATACCTTTAATTGCTACAACACAGACTTCTGGCTCCTATCCAGAAAAGCCAAGATCACTAATCAAAATGCCCTGATTGAGTGTTATATGAAGGGTTTAGATTCAGATCTCACCGAGCAGATCATCGGCATGGAGAAAGAGCCTGAAACTTGAACTAAATGGTCAAACAAAGCTGCCACATTCACTTGGCAACAGAATATAATCAGAGATATCTACAAGGAATGATACTCAACTGGAGAAAACCACAGAAACTCCAATGCTATGGATGTGGATGCAGTACAAACTACTGCCTTAGGCCACCGCATGCTCTCTCCAGTTGAAAGAGCTCACCACATCAGAGAAAACAGATGCTTCATCTGTCACAAAGTTGGTTGCTCCACCAGAAACCACTCTTGCAACAGAGGACCTCTCCCTCACCCACCCAGGAATCCTACCAGGGTCTGAAACATCAACACTAAATCAGGACCAGTTGATGAATATGTCAAACAACTAGGCAAAAAGGAGGTAGATGAGAAAGAAGTACTTCAGGTGTTGAAAGAATGCTTTGAAGACAAGGAGGAGGAAGAAGAAATGATTGCCAAAGTTGAACTTAAGAATAAGGGCTTTTCAGGTTTTTAAAGAGAAAACAGGAATTGGCTTACTGTTCCCCTTCTCTATCTTCTGTACTAGTATCAAGTGATTCAAAATCAATCATCATTCCCATTTCACTTGAGAACTCCAGAAGAACCATTGCTGAAACCACTGCCCTAATTGACTGTGAAGCTACTGGATCTTTCATAAACCTTGACTTTGCCCAAAGAAACTCCCTCCCCATGAAAAGAATAGGACGGCTCATATGAGCCATCAATGCTGATGGGACAGCAAACCAAGCTGGTCTTATCAGATATCACACTACCCTCACATTCCATGTGGGAAATATCACAAAGAAACAATCATTCCATCTTCTTCCTGCAAGCAAAGAGAATGTCATCCTTGGAATGAATTGGCTCAGAGAACAGAACCCTGAGATCAACTGGACCACTGGCTAAGTCATACTAAATGTGCCCCATGAAGAACTCAGACTACCCCTGAATGAAGAAGAAGTGGATAAATGAGAATATCTTCTCCACTATCTCTGCAAAGATCCAGATCTGGCAATTCATGCAGCCTATTGTGACCAATATGAAACTGACATAGAATATGCCATGAAAACCACCCTCTCCACTGAGCTAGAGATAGCAAAGAATGTGGAGAAGAAGAAACTTCCCAATGCATACAAGAATTATGCAGATATGTTCGAGGAAGGAAAACCCCCCAAATGTTCTTCCCCCATCTCATTCATATGATCATGCCATCAAACTGCAGGAAACATTCATCCCAAAGTGAGTCAAAGCCTATCCTCTGTCACTCTTTGAATAGAAAGCATGCAAAAAGTTCATAGAAGAAAACCTGGCAAATAGAAGACTCAAACCATCTCAATTCTCCCAGGCTGCTCCTTTCTTTTTGTAGATAAGAAAGATGGGAAGCTATGTCCCTGCCAGGATTACAGATACCTCAACAAACATACTATAAAGAATGTCTATCCATTACCAAACATTCAATCTGTTACACTTGACTTTAGTCTAGCATAGACCACATGAGGTTTGAGGGCTCTACTGCCGCTATTCAGCTAGCAGGATGAAGGTTCATCATAGGGATGTCCTGAATGAAGTTGAGGAGTGGTCTAAGGGTGATGATGATGAGAGAATTTGAAGGAGCATTCACTCAAGAGTAGAACAAGGACTCAGAGACCTGAAGGAAATTGATGTAAGGGTTAGATTGCAGAGGTCTAACTTGAGGATACATTGAGGGTATTGTATGGTTTATATATGAGTCTGATAAATGATAAAGTGGAGATGAAAAGAAAGTGACTTGACAAAAAAATGTGATGGAATCATGAAGAATGCTGAGTCACTATAGAGGATGAGTAATGTGCAAAAAGGGTATCTTGATAATATAACTGCAGATGAGTCATGCTAAATAAGTAAGTGATGAAGAGAATAGCAAAAGAAAAAGAAAGAGCTCAAGCAGGACTCAAATGGTAAGGGCAAAGTCCATGGTAAAAAAAGGGAAGATGTCATATCCCATATCCTAACCCTTATCTCCAACTCATCTCTGACCCATCTCTGACCCCCTGATCCTCAACTCCGACCCCCTGACCCCTAACTCTGACCCCTGATCCTCATCTCCTGTTCTCCAACCCTCTGCTCCTTAACTCCACTCCGACTCTCTGTACTTTTCATTATGTTACATCCTTGTTCTCCTTATGTATTAGTCTTGCTTCATAGATTACTCCAATCCTGTGTTCACACAGCTCTGGTTATGTTGCATCTTTGTACATAGCTTTCTCCAGCCCTCGGTTTCTCTTCTTACCGTTCATAGCCTCTGATCTCTGTATATAAACTCCTAATATCTGTATCTTGTACTTTAGCTAGTTATTGACTAAAACACCCCTTTGTTCTTTGGACCACTCTTCATCATGTTTTGCCTCCTCTGAAGTTAAAGGACACCCCAAATGATTGGCAAGGGTGCAGTACTCCACTCCAAGTTGCTAAAGCCAAGTTCTTCAAGTTCTGTTCCACCAAGTCCACAAAAACTCCAGAGATACTTGGAGTAGATCTGAAGTTCCTCTGTATGGTTTTAACAGAAGAAAAGCATACAGGTAAAATGTAGTGTCCATGCAATCATAACATTACCCCAGTGCCATGGTCAAATCCACAATGCAGACTAGTTAAGGCCATAGTTGCTTCCCATGAGCAACCTGGTGATGTTGCCTCAAACAACATTATCATACTGGTCATCTTCAAAAGAATATGGGGAGAATATCTGAGGAGGAGGAGAAGTGGGTTGGTGATGGCAGTGGTATATGTATCAACAATTGGAAGGATAAGGGGGAGGAATGGGGAGTGGACACAGCAGTTGCTAAGAAGATGAGAAGGACCCAGAGGAGGTTGATGATGGTAGAATGGGGGAGTGATGAAGGGAGGGACATTGCCCTTGTGGGTGACCTGGTGCCCAAACATCATACAGGGGGCAGAGGTAGAACTGGCAGTTGACTTACTTGTGCCCTAGCCAATGACATTGGAAGTAGGCAGACCAATAGTCAAGGTGGTTCTGCAGTAACAGCTGAGGAGAGTGTCTCAGGTGAGTTTCTTCTTGTTGAATGAGGATTGCTAGTTTGTCATCATCCAGGGCAGAGGAAGAGGCCAAGGGGGTTGTGATAAGGCTGGCTAATGGTTGGGTGGTCCTCCTAAGGTATTCATCAATGTCTGAGGGCAATATGAGAGAGGTGTGGAAGACTGGGTGGATTTTCCTAGAATGGGGGAGTCAGAGTTCATAGGTGATTGGCAATAGGACTTTTGTGATGACAAAGGGTCCTTCTTGTTTGGGTGTGAACTTGGGGTTTATGACAGAGTGTTTCAGGTTTTGGGCTTTCAGCCAGACTTTGTCACCTTTGGAGAAAGGGGAGAAGGATCATTTGTTCCTAGAGGACATAACTTGTTGTGCAAGTTCATGTGTAGTGAGGGATTTCAGATGAGTTTTGATAGTGGAAATATTGGAGTCAGAGATCACTGAGGGAAGGGCACAAGGTTCATGTCCCATCATAAGATAGAATGGAGATTGACCAGTGACAGAGTGGATTCAGTGATTGTGGGTGAATTTGGCATGGGGAATGAGTTCTGCCCATGTGAAGGGATTGTTTCTGCAGAAGATGCAGAGATATGTTTCAATCTCTTGGTTGACCCATTCAGTTTCACCATCCATTTGAGGGTGGTATACAGTGGAGAGGGTGAGGGAGTAATTGAACATGTGGCCTAGTTCTCTGGCAAAGGTGAAATGACTCTCCAACTCCTTTATATGATGAAGTAGAGTTAAGAAACTCTACTGAGAGTATTGTTATCTGACCCTTTGTGCTAGGGCTCAGTCAAGGGAACCAAAGCCTCAGAGTATATCTCCTGCTAAGGTAGAAAGACTTGAATAAGATATGTCTAGCCTTGGTATCCAGACCTGCTAGTCTTGTAGACTTGCTGGTACTTTGCCAGGTGAGCTGAGGAAAGGGAACCAAAGACTTTCTGAGGTAATCTTCAAGTCTTCAAAGCTGGGGTGCAGCTCTGAGGGCCTGGGTCTTTATATACTATTCTACTGTTTGTACATGTTATGATACATTACTATAAATGGGAACTCTTCCCATTGGCTAAGATAAGAGTTCGTGTGAATAAGATAAGAGACCAATATGTTATTGGCTTTATACTTCCTTGACATATATGCACTGGGCATGCTGCATAGATAGGTAATGCATGTCTAATGCATGTCTTGATATATAAGGAATAGATGGCAGGGGTCTAGCCCATGACATCATAAGTAAGTTATCCTCATAGCTTGTTCTTGAGGTCTAGGGTGTAAATCCGTCAAGAATTATAGATAAGAGTACAGAGTTTTCCCTGATAAGGATAGATGCAAGCCTCATGCTGGCTTGGCAATAAGATATATGAACAACATGCTGCAAGCATGCTGTGGTATATAGGAAATATGCGCTGGGCATGTGTCTTCTATAGATAACAGGCATAGCCATCAAGGCTGTGACTGTCTAGAGTTGTGATATCATGGTCCAGGCCTGTACATGAGGTGTGATGTCATAGATAGCAGTGCAAGCACTGTCTTGGTCTAGACTGCTGACTAAGCAGTCACATGATAGATAGGGGTCAAGGGTCTAGCCCTTGGCATCTATGAGAGTAGAAGTCTTGCCACCTTAACTGTGAGAGAGCTTCTTCCATATGTATATAGCAGGTCTTGCCTGGTAAGATAAGATAGCACGATGCTAGATCATGTCATGATGGTAGATCATAACCAGATGATCTGATATGATAGGAAAGTGATCTTGTATCCCTTGATAAGATAAGATGTTGAAGACCTGGATGTCTTTGGATATGATCTAGGGATGCATTATCCCAATAAAATAAAGGTTAGGGGTTTGTACTCCAATAAGATTAAAAAGAGAAATAAAGAGAAATGAAATATTATATGCCTGTAGAGGGTCGCATTCATTGTTCCATTGAGGATGTATAAGATAAGCCTACAAGGGGCATGTGACAGTCTCACAGAGACCATTCATAACAGAAGGCAGAGGCAAATTGAGGTCCTCTGTCCAAGATGATTTTGTTGTAGAGTCCGAAGTGGAGGAATACTTTATGGAAAAAGAGGGAGGTGATTCCTTTAGCAGTGACAGATTTCCTAGTGGGGCAAAGAATCACCCCCTTAGTAAGACCATGGTCAACCATGACCAAGAGAGAATCAAAGCCAGTGGTGATGGTGAGGTCAGTAATGAGATCACAATTGCAGGAGATCTGTTGCAAGGAGCAGATGCATGTGAATTGAATGGAAGTGAGAAGGAGTATTGATGGGTGGGTATTTGACTTGTTTTGTTGGCAAGTAGCACAACTGTTGATGTATTTTCAAACATATTGGGCAAGGCTGAGCCACCAGAATTCAGTGGCAACAAGTTGGCAGGTTTTAAAATAACCAGAATGACTCACAGCTTTGTGGTCATGGCATTGTTGGAGGTCAGAGCATTGGAGAGTGTTATTCTGGGGAATGTAAACATGTCCTTGGAAAGTAAGGACACCATTGGAGTATTGCCAGTCAGAGAGATGAGATCAGAATGTTGGGAGAATGGAGCCATCAAGGATTTGGAGGATTTTGTGGATAAAGTCATCTGGTTTTGAATGGTTGTTGACCTCCTGGTGAAGAGTAGAGTCAATGAGATTGACAAAGAGGGAGGGAGGAAGGAATATGACACTGTTATTGTCCTCAATATCTGGAAGGAGGTCTGATCGACAAGATAGAGCATCAGAACCAGCGAGGAGTTTTCCTAGGATATGAATCATTTTCAGATCAAAGTCAGCAAGGTCAAGGAGTCATTGTGCTTGGTGACAGTTGAGGTATTGCACAGAGTGGAAGTAGATGAGGTTTTTATGGTCTGTGAAGACCTGGATCGGGTGAGGAACATCCAGGAGATAGTGGTGCCAAGTCTTAAGAGCGTGAAGAATTGTGAGTAGTTTACAGTTGTAGATGTTGTAGTTTTGTTCTGCTGGGGAGAATGATTGGGAGAGATAGGAACAGGAATGCCAATCATTGTTGACATCCATTTGGAGGATTATTGCACCTGAGGCATACTTCAAGGCATCAGTAGCGATGGCAAAGGGTGGGGAGAGATTTGGGAGTTAGAGGATAGGTTTGGAGAGGAACAGCTCTTTGAGGTGGTCAAAGGCTTTTTGGCAGGGGTCAGACCAGGCCCAGGGAGTAGTCTTCTTGGTAAGGTCAATGAGGGGGCAGGTAATAGATGGGTAATTTGGAATGAAGCAACAATAGAAGTTGGCAAAGCCCATGAATGAGCAAACATCTCAGAGTTTGGAAGGGGTGGGCCAGGATATGATCCCTTCAAGTTTGACTGGATCCATGGAAAGTTATCCTGGTTTGACAATTATACTGAGATATTTTACCTTAATGGTGGCTAAGGTGCACTTTTCTGGTTTGAGGTATAGGTCAAGTTCCTGCATTCATTGAAGGATGCATCAGATTCATTCAGTGTGGAGTTCATCAGTTGGGGAGTAGATGAGAAGGTCATCCATATAGATGATAAGCCATTCTTCTGCAATCATATCACAGAAGGAGTCATTCATAAAGCATTGGAACATAGCAGAAGAGTTGGTGAGATCAAAGAACATGACTGTTGGTTTAAAGAGTTCTTGGCAGGTCTGGAAGGCAGCCTTCCATTGATGGCCATCTTTGATGTGAACATTGTTGTATCTCCAACAAACGTTGAACTTAGTGAAAACTTTGGCTCTTTGGAGTTTGTCAATGAGGTCAGAGACAAGAGGGAGGGGGTAGGCATCTCAGATGGTGTGTTTGTTGACATATCTGTAGTCTTGGCATGGATGAAGGCCTCCATCTTTCTTTTCAACAAAGAAGAAGAGGGAAGCTTGAGAAGAGGTCAAAGAGCAAATTTTTCCAGCAAGGAGATTTTCATCAATAAAGGCATTGGCAGCTTTTCATTCTTCAGGAGAGAGAGGGTATATTTTGCCTATCTTAGGCATATAGGATTCATCGAGGTTGATCTTGTAATCATAAGGTTGAGAGGGAAGTATATGGTTAGTGGCTTCCTTCAAGAAGACAGAAGTAAACTTGGTGTATTCAGGGGAAATTTATTTCTTGGGTTTGTTGTGTTCTGCTGCAATAGCTAGTTCAGTGGAGGTGGTAACCTTGGTGATGCAAGGATCTCCTCTGGGGATAAAGCGAAAGCCACACCAGATGATTCAATGGATAGCATGAGCATCTGTTGCTCATTTGATAAATTCTTGCTCAGTTTCATAGGAGAAGTATTTGAAGAGTCATTCTTGTTCAGTGGCATTGACAAGGTTGTGTCTCATGGAGACACATTGGTGGAGGTTTCTTTGAAGTAGGCATTGTGTCTGAGAACATCTTGAGAGTGGTCTGAGAACAGTTCCTTGGACTGGTCAGTGAATTCAGGGATGGTAATGGTCTGTTTGAACCAGTCAATGGTGGGGTTGGTTTTCTTAAGCCAGGGGAGACCAAGGACGATGTTCTGGTGTCTGCAATTCATGACATAGAATTTGACTCAATGAGCAAGTCCTTTGATGTGGACAAAGAGTTTCAAAGTAAGTCTGACTCCTCCTTTTAAGGTGGGTTCACAGCTAACTCTGCAGAGGTCAATGGGTCGAAGGAGACAAGAGAGGGGAAGTTTATGTTTGTGGACAAAGTCCCAGTCAATGCAGGAGATATCTGCACTGCTGTCAATGAGAGTGGTGGTGTCGATGGCTCTTAGCATATAAGAGGGGACAATGACTTGAATGGGGAGTTTCATTGTTCCAAGCATCGTAGATACAGTTACATGGGCTCATGGTTTATCCGGAGATCCTTGCATTGAATGAAGTCTCCATTTCGAAAATCCAAAAAGGGAAATTTGACTTGGCTAATGATAGCTTTGTCATCCTTATCATCAAGATTCTGGATCCTAGAAGTTTCTTTCATCTTCTGAACCTGAGGTTTGGCAGAGGGGAATGCAGAGAAGTTCCAGAGGAGATGGCCTTTCTGCCTGCAGCAAAGGCAGTAGCCTTCTTTGAAGTGGTGGGCTCACTCTTCAGGGGTGAGTTTTCCTGGATGAGAAATGGAGTCAATGACCATGGCATTTGAATCTTTTTTAGAAGTTGAGAGGGAATTGGAGAAGTTTTGATAGGGTTGAGTGGAGTTGTGTCCTTGAGATGTGATAGATTGGGATTGTTCCCATTGGGTTTGAAAGTGTACAGCTTTGTCATACCATATGTTGATCTCTGTGGGGGGTATATCCATAGAGCAGATGTGTTTCATAAGGGGAGTGGGGATGCTGGTAGCGAAGAAATTGATGAGGACATTCTCATTGGAGATGCCAGAGTTGGCAATGTGGTTGCAGAAGTCTGCTATGTAGCAGTTGAGAGTTATTCCAAGAGGTTCTCCTTTCTTGGAGATGCAGTGAGTGGTGGAGAGCCAGTTGATGACATTGCTTTGAATGTCATGTCATTCAAAAGATTTTTTAAATGCAATGACAATGTCTTTGGTGGTTCCAAAGGATGGAATGGTTTTGTCAAGGAAGTTTTGGCAAAAGGTGTCAGCCCAAGTGAGGACAGATCTCTTTTTTATGTGAGAGAGGGCAAAGGTGATTTTCTTATTGTCATTGTTGTACACGTCCTTGTTGACTAGAAGATAGGTTTGGATGGAGTAAAGCCAGGCCATGGCAGTTTCATAGGTTCCATCAAAGAGTTAGGGGACTCTGAGGCAGAGTTCAGTTGGTTTGGCCAAGGAGGACGTGACTGGGGTAGTAGGGGGTGTGTGTTACAAATCCCACATCGGAAGAGGGGACCACTCTTTTTCCTTCAGATTACTCGTCTCTTTCATCTATGATCTTCGCTTCTCTCGACTCCCTTGACAGCAGCGACTACCATTCCTTATTCTGAAT